>CM051259.1:15302407-15304907 GCA_027921565.1 Artemia sinica | reverse complement strand
ATAAAAACCTTTTTACAAATTGAAGTACCAATCCTTTTCACACACAAATTACTTTACAGCTCTTGAAGACCACAACACCAAGCAATACTTTTCAATGCATTTCACAACAAGTTCTTTTCTTAATGTCCCTCCTAAACCCATTTTACAAGTTGAAGTACCCATCCTTTTCAACCCACAACTTTACTTTACAGCTTTTGAATGCCCCCAACACCTAACAATACTTTTCAAAAAGGCATTTCAGAACCAGTTCCTTTCTTAATGCCCCTCCTAAACCCATTTTACAAGTTGAAGTACCCATACTTTTCACCCACGACTTTACTATACTGCATTTTTTGAATGCTCCAACACCAAGCAATACTTTTCAAATGGCATTTCAGAACAAGTTATTTTCTCAATGTCCTTCCTAAACCCATTTTACAAGTTGAAGTTCCCATCCTTTTCACCAACAACTTTATTTTACAGCTTTTTGAATGCCCCAACTCCAAGCAATACTTTTCAAAAGGCATTTCAGAACCAGTTCCTTTTCTTAATGTCCATCATAAAACCTTTTTACAAATTGAAGTACCCATCCTTTTCACACACAACTTTACTTTACAGTCTTTTGAATGCGCCAACGCCAACAGTCTTTTGAATGCGAAATAGTAGGTTACCTAACATTTCTAGGTTAACTTACATCAGGTTAAGTGGCGCTCGCCACTTAACCTGATGTAAGTTAACCAAGAAATGTTAGGTAACCTAACCTAATCTAACCTAACCTGACCTTGGTGGTGATGTTAGGTTAAGTTAGGTTAGGTTAGCTTACGTACGCTTGCGTACGTAGGCTAACCTAACCTAACTTAACCTAACATAACTTAATCTAGCCTAATCTAACCTAACTTAAACATGGAGAGATGTTTACTAGCAAACCTAGCCTAACTTAGCTAACCTAACCTAACTTACCTAACCTGACTTCACCTAACCCAATCTAATCTAACTTAATCTAGTCTAACCTAACCTAACCTAACCATACTCGCCGGAAAATCCCCCCAGGTCGACTTTGTATTTTTCTCTCACTATGCATGCTTGCGGGTGTAGCAAACGTACTCTATGGTTGCTCTTATAATGGGAGCGGCTTTCCCAGTGGTACCCCATGGTAGGTTATCGAGACTATCGAGTTTATTACGTGCGTTAAATCAGTCATTTTTTACCATTGGAGGGATAAACACCTAAACATATTTTAAAAAGACGTGAAAATGAATTATTCGAAGAAAGTGTGTGCACATGATAAAGTCATTGTTGCCTTGAATGCTGACAAAGAGATATATTTGAACTATGGGACAAGTAGTAGTGGAGATCTTATTGGGAATGTGTGCCTAGGTTGTCATGACAGTGAGGAGTTAAATTCCTTTGGAGTAGTCAAGAATTTTCATCATTCAAAAGGTGGATATGTGAAAGTATCATTTCCAGAGAAGTTAGTGCTCAAAGAGAATGCCAACTTAAAAATAATAGTCGATGAAGATGGGCAACTTCTAGCTAATGGTTCTGGTAACATGTTAGCTGTTGATAGATCTTATTGTCATCTTTTAGAGTTTTCGGTTACTATTGAGCCAGGTCGTTCCTTACTTACAGTTCGTTACCATGAACTGTTTGATAATTTTTGGCTTTTATTGAAGCCTATTCAACTTTTAATTTTTTGTTTTTTCATTGGTTTTTTGTTATTTTGTTTTTCATATTGACTTTCCGCGTTTTGTTTTGTTGGTTTTTTTCTTCGGCATTCTCGTTAAATGAATTTTTTCGTTTCGTGCTGAAGAAGTGAGACGTTTGTCCTTTTGAAATATAAATAAAAAAACAAGTTTTTTTTTAACAGAAAGTAAGGAACGACGTTAAAACTTAAAACAAACAGAAATTATTCCGTATATGAAAGGGGCTGTCCCCTCCTCAACGCCTCGCTCTTTATGCTAAAGTTTGACTTTCTCACAACTCTATTTTTTTAAACAATAAAAAACTTTAGCGTAAAGATCTAGGCGTTGAGGAGGGGACAGCCCCTTTCATATACGGAATAATTTCTGTTCGTTTTAAAGTTTTAACGTCGTTCTTTAATTTCTGTTAAAAAAACTTGTTTTTTTATTTAATTTTTGAACGTTTTTGAATTAATGCAGGTTTTGATTTTGGCTCACCGTAAATGAATAATTAAAACAAAATTTGCATATTAATTTTACATTTGTTTGGCTAAACGGCTTTCTCGAAACTTGTTTAATTTTATTTACCAACGTTTTTTTTAGTAATAAATATACGTAACTTAAGAATTAACTTACGGAACGATCTTCTATATTTCATATATTTTTAATACATATATTAGGGGGCTAGCCCCCTAGTCAATACCTCGCTCTTTAAGCTAAAGTTCGAATTTCCTTCCAATTCTTTAAAAATGACCCCTTAATCACAAAGGCTATTTATTTAGAATAAATAGCTCTTATGAAAGTACAAAAAATCTTTGGCTTAAAGAGCGAGGTATTGACTA
>CM051259.1:15292407-15299907 GCA_027921565.1 Artemia sinica | reverse complement strand
ACGAGAAAAACAGATGGAGTCCAACACAAAATTTTATAAATCGAAATGGCTTTTACGCTAAAACCATACGACCACATAATGAAAATGGCTATGAAATAAAACATGTACAAGAGGAAATTCAGGAAATATGCAGTTTTTTCGGTGTGCAAGCTGTTTATGTTAAGGGAAACGTGCCAACTGATAAACTCTTACTAGAAAAATGTGATAAAAACATAGAATTATTCAATTTAGAAGACTTCAAATGTGAGAAATACCTGCATTCAGTCCATGACCCAGAAGATGAAGTTAGATATTTCGCTAAAGGGATACCGGAAAAGATACCTGACATGGAAAAATGCATCAGATATCCAAAGTCCTAAACTTGCTCCTCCTCATATCAAATGGATTAAGATTCTTTTTTTTTTAATATGTCATTATTTTTTTTCAAATGTTTTTAAATATGTTTAAGCAATAAATATCTTAAGCCTCAACCGTTTTTTATTCTTTAGAATAGTCCATCGCCATGAAAATTATACTTTCGGATTCAACATGTCAGGGAACACACTTTCAAGTTCAGCATGTTGGAGAACCCTAAATAGTCACCCCTAAAAAGGTAAGTTAACCCTAAAAGGTTAAAGAGTTTCCCTGAAATTACACTTTCAGATCCAACAGGTCAGGGTACAAACTTTCAGGTTCAGCATGTAGGAGAACCCTAAATGCTCATCCTTAAAAAGGTAAGTTAACCCTAAAAGGTTAAAGAATTTCCCTGAAATTACACTTTCAGATCCAACATGTAGGAGAACCCTAAATGCTCATCCCTAAAAAAGGTAAGTTAACCCTAAACGCTTAAAGAATTTCTCTGAAATCACACTTTCAGATTCAGCATGTAGGAGAACCCTAAATGCTTATCCCTAAAAAAGGTAAGTTAACCCTAAACGCTTAAAGAATTTATCTGAAATCACACTTTCAGGTTAGGTAGGACCCCGACCCACACTACCCCAACCCCGAAGTAACCCCCACCCCCAAAGCCCCCCAGGCCCCCAAAGACCCTCCGGACCCCGCAATACTTTTCAAAAGATATTTCAGAGCAAGTTCCTTCTTAATGTCCTTCCTAAACCCATTTTACAAGTTGAAGTACCCATACTTTTCACCCACAACTTTACTTTACAGCTTTTGAATGCTCCAACACCAAGCAATACTTTTCAAATGGCATTTCAGAACAAGTTATTTTCTTAATGTCCTTCCTAAACCCATTTTACAAGTTGAAGTTCCCATCCTTTTCACCCACAACTTTACTTTACACCTTTTTGAATGCCCCAACTCCAAGCAATATTTTTCAAAAGGCATTTCGCAACCAGTTCCTTTTCTTAATGTCCCTCCTAAGCCCATTTTACAAATTGAAGTAACCATCCTTTTCACACACAACATTACTTCACAGCTCTTGAAGACCACAACACCAAGCAATACTTTTCAATGCATTTCACAACAAGTTCTTTTCTTAATGACCCTCCTAAACCCATTTTACAAGTTGAAGTACCCATCCTTTTCAACCCACAACATTACTTTACAGCTTTTGAATGCCCCAACACATAGCAATACTTTTCAAATGGCATTTCAGAACAAGTTATTTTCTTAATGTCCCTCCTAAACCCATTTTACCAGTTGAAGTACCCACCCTTTTCACCCTCAACTTTACTATACTGCCTTTTTGAATGCTCCAACACCAAGCAATACTTTTCAAATGGCATTTCAGAACAAGTTATTTTCTTAATGTCCTTCCTAAACCCATTTTACAAGTTGAAGTTCCCATCCTTTTCACCCACAACTTTACTTTACAGCTTTTTGAATGCCCCAACACCAAGCAATACTTTTCAAAAGGCAATTCAGAACCAGTTCCTTTCTTAACGTCCCTCATAAAACCTTTTTACAAATTGAAGTACCCATCCTTTTCACACACAAAATTACTTTACAGTCTTGAAGACCACAACACCAAGCAATACTTTTCAATGCATTTCACAACACAAGTTCTTTTCTTAATGTCCCTCCTAAACCCATTTTACAAGTTGAAGTACCCATCCTTTTCAACCCAAAACTTTACTTTACAGCTTCTGAATGCCCCAACACCTAACAATACTTTTCAAAAGGCATTTCAGAACCAGTTCCTTTCTTAATGCCCCTCCTAAACCCATTTTACAAGTTGAAGTACCCATACTTTTCACCCACGACTTTACTATACTGCATTTTTGAATGCTCCAACACCAAGCAATACTTTTCAAATGGCATTCAGAACAAGTTATTTTCTCAATGTCCTTCCTAAACCCATTTTACAAGTTGAAGTTCCCATCCTTTTCACCAACAACTTTACTTTACAGCTTTTTGAATGCCCCAACTCCAAGCAATACTTTTCAAAAGGCATTTCAGAACCAGTTCCTTTTCTTAATGTCCATCATAAAACCTTTTTACAAATTGAAGTACCCATCCTTTTCACACACAACTTTACTTTACAGTCTTTTGAATGCGCCAACACCAAGCAATACTTTTCAAATACATTTCAGAACAAGTTTTTTTCATAATGTCCATCCTAAACCCATTTTAAAAGTTGAAGTGCCCATCCTTTTCACCCACAACTTTACTTTACAGCTTTTTGAATACCCAACATCAAGCAATACTTTTCAAAGGCATTTCAGAACTAGTTTGTTTCTTAGTAACCGTCCTAAACCCATTTTACAAATTGAAGTACCCATCCTTTTTCACCCACAACTTTACTTTACAGCTTTTGAATGCTCCATCGCCAAGCAATACTTTTCAAAGGCATTTCAGAACAAGTTCTTTTCTTAATGTTCCTCCTAAACCCATTTTACAAGTTGAAGTACTCATCCTTTTC
Organism: Artemia sinica; assembly: GCA_027921565.1. NCBI lineage: Eukaryota > Metazoa > Arthropoda > Branchiopoda > Anostraca > Artemiidae > Artemia > Artemia sinica. Next base: position 15,297,044 of record CM051259.1, on the reverse strand, counting down.
ACCATAACTTTAGTATACTACTTTTTGAATGCTCCAACACCATGCAATACTTCTCAAATGACATATCAGGAGCTAATTTTCTCATTGATGTGAAGAAAAGTTCAAGTTCTTTTCCTAACTATCCATATGAAAAGAAATAATTTACAGATCAATTCTATTTTTCAAGAAAAAATAAAAATTTTCCACTTCAGTTCAGATTTTTCTCAAAGAGACGGAAAAATTTAAAATTACTGTTCTAAATTTTTCATAGAAGATACAAAAATTTATACGTTGATCATGAAAAGTTAACTCGAGTATGAATTTTATTAAAGAACTTACAGTTCAATTCTAATTTCTCCAGAGAAAAGTAAAAATCTTCCTCTGCAGTTCTTAATTTCACAAAGACACAAAGAAATTTAAATTTCTCTTCTGAATTTTCGTAGAGAAAAGAAAAAGTTATAGTTCAATTCTATTTTTTTTCAAAGAAAATGAAAAATCTCCAACTTTTTAATAAACATTATAAGCGCTTAACATGCTAACGTTTCCTAAGATAATAGAAATATAACAAAGTAATGCATAAAATATTTTTATTGAAGTAACAACATAAAAATATGTTACAGACATTATTTTACATTATTAACATCATCGAACAGCATTGAACATTCTGAATCTGTACCATAAAATAATTTATCAAGTTCTCTCTCTCTTGATACTAGAGTTACTCGCTTCTCTTAGTTCATAACCACTAGAATAATCATTCATCCATTTTGATTCATATACAGTATCCACTGGGAATGTCACCTACTGATTCAATACACGTTTCATCATAGGTATTATTTGATTCATTGACTATATGATCAATAGTAGTAATAATGCTCAATTGTGCTTCATTTTCCAATCAATTTGTCATTATATTCATTAGTAATATTGTCTGCCAATGCTCTTTTTATTTTACCTGCAATTTTACTGTCTATTATCACATTATTTTTACAGAGGCAGCAGTTTTGGCACGTTGACAAGATATGATTTATAATGTTGGTGCAGCAGTAGGCTCTTCTTTTCTTTACTGATTTCATTCGAATGCTAACATCGGAAAGATGACAATAAGATCTATCAACAGCTAACATGTTACCAGAACCATTAGCTAGAAGTTGCCCATCTTCATCGACTATTATTTTTAAGTTGGCATTCTCTTTGAGCACTAACTTCTCTGGAAGTGATACTTTCACATATCCACCTTTTGAATGATGAAAATTCTTGACTACTCCAAAGGAATTTAACTCCTCACTGTCATGACAACCTAGGCACACATTCCCAAAAAGATCTCCACTACTACTTGTCCCATAGTTCAAATATATCTCTTTGTCAGCATTCAAGGCAACAATGACTTTATCATGTGCACACACTTTCTTCGAATAATTCATTTTCACGTCTTTTTTAAAATATGTTTAGGTGTTTATCCCTCCAATGGTAAAAAATGACTGATTTAACGCACGTAATAAACTCGATAGTCTCGATAACCTACCATGGGGTACCACTGGGAAAGCCGCTCCCATTATAAGAGCAACCATAGAGTACGTTTGCTACACCCGCAAGCATGCATAGTGAGAGAAAAATACAAAGTCGACCTGGGGGGATTTTCCGGCGAGTATGGTTAGGTTAGGTTAGGTTAGACTAGATTAAGTTAGATTAGATTAGGTTAGGTGAAGTCAGGTTAGGTAAGTTAGGTTAGGTTAGCTAAGTTAGGCTAGGTTAGCTAGTAAACACCTCTCCATGTTTAAGTTAGGCTAGATTAGGCTAGATTAAGTTATGTTAGGTTAAGTTAGGTTATGTTAGCCTACGTACGCGCGCGTACGTAAGCTAACCTAACCTAACTTAACCTAACATCACCACCAAGGTCAGGTTAGGTTAGATTAGGTTAGGTTACCTAACATTTCTTGGTTAACTTACATCAGGTTAAGTGGCGAGCGCCACTTAACCTGATGTAACTTAACCTAGAAATGTTAGGTAACCTAACCTAATCTAACCTAACCTGACCTTGGTGGTGATGTTAGGTTAAGTTAAGTTAGGTTAGCTTACGTACGCGCGCGTACGTAGGCTAACCTAACCTAACTTAACCTAACATAACTTAATCTAGCCTAATCTAGCCTAACTTAAACATGGAAAGGTGTTTACTAGCTAACCTAGCCTAACTTAGCTAACCTAACCTAACTTACCTAACCTGACTTCACCTAACCTAATCTAATCTAACTTAATCTAGTCTAACCTAACCTAACCATACTCGCCGGAAAATCCCCCCAGGTCGACTTTGTATTTTTCTCTCACTATGCATGCTTGCGGGTGTAGCAAACGTACTCTATGGTTGCTCTTATAATGGGAGCGGCTTTCCCAGTGGTACCCCATGGTAGGTTATCGAGACTATCGAGTTTATTACGTGCGTTAAATCAGTCATTTTTTACCATTGGAGGGATAAACACCTAAACATATTTTAAAAAAAAGACGTGAAAATGAATTATTCGAAGAAAGTGTGTGCACATGATAAAGTCATTGTTGCCTTGAATGCTGACAAAGAGATATATTTGAACTATGGGACAAGTAGTAGTGGAGATCTTATTGGGAATGTGTGCCTAGGTTGTCATGACAGTGAGGAGTTAAATTCCTTTGGAGTAGTCAAGAATTTTCATCATTCAAAAGGTGGATATGTGAAAGTATCATTTCCAGAGAAGTTAGTGCTCAAAGAGAATGCCAACTTAAAAATAATAGTCGATGAAGATGGGCAACTTCTAGCTAATGGTTCTGGTAACACGTTAGCTGTTGATAGATCTTATTGTCATCTTTCCGGTGTTAGCATTCGAATGAAATCAGTAAAGAAAAGAAGAGCCTACTGCTGCACCAACATTATAAATCATATCTTGTCAACGTGCCAAAACTGCTGCCTCTGTAAAAATAATGTGATAATAGACAGTGAAATTGCAGGTAAAATAAAAAGAGCATTGGCAGACAATATTACTAATGAATATAATGACAAATTGATTGGAAAATGAAGCACAAGTGAGCATTATTACTACTATTGATCATATAGTCAATGAATCAAATAATACCTATGATGAAACGTGTATTGAATCAGTAGGTGACATTCCCAGTGGATATTGTATATGACTCAAAATGGATGAATGATTATTCTAGTGGTTATGAACTAAGAGAAGCGAGTAACTCTAGTATCAAGAGAGAGAGAACTTGATAAATTATTTTATGGTACAGATTCAGAATGTTCAATGCTGTTCGATGATGTTAATAATGTAAAATAATGTCTGTAACATATTTTTATGTTGTTACTTCAATAAAAATATTTTATGCATTACTTTGTTATATTTCTATTATCTTAGGAAACGTTAGCATGTTAAGCGCTTAGAATGTTTATTAAAAAGTTGGAGATTTTTCATTTTCTTTGAAAAAAAATAGAATTGAACTATAACTTTTTCTTTTCTCTACGAAAATTCAGAAGAGAAATTTAAATTTCTTTGTGTCTTTGTGAAATTAAGAACTGCAGAGGAAGATTTTTATTTTTCTCTGGAGAAATTATTTTTCTCTGAGAATTGAACTGTAAGTTCTTTAATAAAGTTCATACTTGAGTTAACTTTTCATGATCAACGTATAAATTTTTGTATCTTCTATGAAAAATTAGAACAGTAATTTTAATTTTTCCATCTCTTTGAGAAAAATCTGAACTGAAGTGGAAAATTTTTATTTTTTTCTTGAAAAATAGAATTGATCTGTAAATTATTTCTTTTCATATGGATAGTTAGGAAAAGAACTTGAACTTTTCTTCACATCAATGAGAAAATTAGCTCCTGATATGTCATTTGAGAAGTATTGCATGGGGCTGGAGCATTCAAAAAGTAGTATACTAAAGTTATGGTGAAAAGGATGAGTACTTCAACTTGTAAAATGGGTTTAGGAGGAACATTAAGAAAAGAACTTGTTCTGAAATGCCTTTGAAAAGTATTGCTTGGCGATGGAGCATTCAAAAGCTGTAAAGTAAAGTTGTGGGTGAAAAAGGATGGGTACTTCAATTTGTAAAATGGGTTTAGGACGGTTACTAAGAAACAAACTAGTTCTGAAATGCCTTTGAAAAGTATTGCTTGATGTTGGGTATTCAAAAAGCTGTAAAGTAAAGTTGTGGGTGAAAAGGATGGGCACTTCAACTTGTAAAATGGGTTTAGGATGGACATTATGAAAAAAACTTGTTCTGAAATGTATTTGAAAAGTATTGCTTGGTGTTGGCGCATTCAAAAGACTGTAAAGTAAAGTTGTGTGTGAAAAGGATGGGTACTTCAATTTGTAAAAAGGTTTTATGATGGACATTAAGAAAAGGAACTGGTTTCTGAAATGCCTTTTGAAAAGTATTGCTTGGAGTTGGGGCATTCAAAAAGCTGTAAAGTAAAGTTGTTGGTGAAAAGGATGGGAACTTCAACTTGTAAAATGGGTTTAGGAAGGACATTGAGAAAATAACTTGTTCTGAAATGCCATTTGAAAAGTATTGCTTGGTGTTGGAGCATTCAAAAATGCAGTATAGTAAAGTCGTGGGTGAAAAGTATGGGTACTTCAACTTATAAAATGGGTTTAGGAGGGGCATTAAGAAAGGAACTGGTTCTGAA
>CM051259.1:15274907-15287407 GCA_027921565.1 Artemia sinica | reverse complement strand
AAAGTAAAGAACGACGTTAAAACTTAAAACGAACAGAAATTATTCCGTATATGAAAGGGGCTGTCCCCTCCTCAACGCCTAGCTCTTTACGCTAAAGTTTTTTATTGTTTAAAAAATAGAGTTGTGAGAAAGTCAAACTTTAGCATAAAGAGCGAGGCGTTGAGGAGGGGACAGCCCCTTTCATATACGGAATAATTTCTGTTTGTTTTAAGTTTTAACGTCGTTCCTTACTTTCTGTTAAAAAAACTTGTTTTTTTTTATTTATATTTCAAAAGGACAAACGTCTCACTTCTTCAGCACGAAACGAAAAAATTCATTTAACGAGAATGCCGAAGAAAAAAACCAACAAAACAAAACGCGGAAAGTCAATATGAAAAACAAAATAACAAAAAACCAATGAAAAAACAAAAAATTTAAAAGTTGAATAGGCTTCAATAAAAGCAAAAAATTATCAAACAGTTCATGGTAACGAACTGTAAGTAAGGAACGACCTGGCTCAATAGTAACCGAAACTCTAAAAAACGGAATTTCGATGCCAATAGATATATCAAAAGAATAAAACTTTAATGCTGATTTCAAATATATAAGTTTCATCAAGTTTAGTCTTACCCATCAAAAGTTGAGCGCCTGAGAAAATTTGCCCTATTTTCGAAAAAAGGGGGACACTCCCTAAAAGTCATAGAACTTTAATGAAAGTCACACCATCGGATTCAGCGTATCAGAGAACCCTGGTGTAGAAGTTTCAAGCTGCTATCCGCAAAAATGTGGAATTTTGTATTTTTTGTCAGAAGAAAGATCACGGATGCGTGTTTATTTGTTTGTTTCTTTTTTTTATTTCCCCAGGGGGATCTTATCAATCCAGTATTCCGATAATATCGTAAGAGGGCTCATTTGAACGAAAATTAAAAATTCTAGTGTCCTTTTTATGTGACCAAAAAAATTGGAGGGCAGCTTCGCCCTCTCCCACGCTCATTTTTTTCCCGAAGTCACCCAATTAGAATTTTTAGATAGCCATTTTGTTCAGCTTAGTCGAAAATCTAATCAATATATCTTTCAGGATGACTTAATCCACCACAGTTCCCAGGGGAAGGGCTGCAACTTATGAACTTTGCCCATTGTTTACATATAGTATTGGTTATTGGGAAGTATATAGACGTTTTCAGTAAGGATTTTTTCTGGTGGGGGGGGGGGGTGGAGGAGGGGGTTATGCGGGAGAAGCTTTCCGTGAAGGATGTTTCCTTGGGGTAAGGGACTTTTATATGAAGGGGGCACCGGAATTTCCCATCATTATTTAAAAAAAATTAAGAAATTAAATTAAAAAAAAAACAAGTTTTTTCAACTTAAAGTAAGAAGCAACATTAAAACTTAAAACGAACAGAAATTATTACGTATATGAGGGGGATCGCTCCCAAGTTAATACCTTGCTCTTTACGCTACAGTTTTTTAGTACTTTCAAAAGAGCTATCTATTCTAGTTAAACGGCCTTTGTGATTCAGGGGTTTTTGATTTAAGCAAAATTCGAACTTTAGCTTAGAGAACGTGGTATTGACTAAGGGGAGGACCCCCTCATATATGTAATAACATATACGTAATAAAAATAAAAAAACAATAAAAAAAACAAGCAATACGGCTCAATAGTAATCGAAACTTTAAAAAACAGAATTTTGGGTGTCAATAATGTATCAAAATAATGGGCTTATAATGCTGATTCTAAATATATAAATTTCATAAGTTTAGTATTACTCGTCAAAGGCTACGAGTCTGAGAAAATTTACCTGATTTTTGAAAGAGGGGAGAAGCATTCCCTGTAAGTGAAAGAATTTTAATGAAAATCACACCATCAGATTCAACGTATCAGAAAACCCTATTAGAAAAGTTTCAAGCTCATATCTGCAAAAATTTGCAATTTTGTATTTTTTTTTTCCAGAAGAAAAGATCACGGATGCGTGTTTATTTTTATTTATTTTTTTCAGGGGTAATCGTACCGACCCGGTGGTCATAGAACATCAAGAGAGAGCTCATTCGAACGGAAATCAAAAGTTATTGTGCCCTTTTAAGTGACCAAAAATACTGGAGGGCAACTAGGCCCCCTCCCACGCCCCCTTTTTCCCAATTTCGTCTGATCAAAATTCTGAGATAGCCATTCTGTTCAGTATAGTTGAAAAACCCCAAAAATACACCTTTGATGGTAACACATTCCCGCTAGAGCCCTCATGAAAAGGTCTTAATATTATAAAATTTCCAAGTTGTAGACGTATAGTATTTGTTATTGAGAACTATGCATACATTTTTTTGGGGGGAGGGCAAATTTCTTGCTGTTTTTTTTCCACAAGGAAGATTTTCCATGGGGAGGTAAGTTTCAGGAGGAAAAGTTTTACGGGAATTTTTACACTGGGGGAATTTGCCAGAATTCCAGTACGAAATTCTTTTTATGTGTCTTGCTTTCATCTTGTCGACTCACTTTTACGCGTGGACATGTTAGTAGTAAGGCAATAGGCACCGCGACGGGGACAAGGCCTGGAGCATGAAGATGTGTGCAGCTTCAACAGTAAATGCCTTACCACGGGCAGGTATCTAGTTTTACAGACGGTATATGCCTTATCAGACAGGTTTCCGTGTCAACACCCATTTTCTGGGCCAATCAGAGAGAACGTATACGGATGGTACTCCATATGCGGTAACTTGATTAGCATAGTAATCGGATTCAAATGTAAGGAGTGATTTTCATTGTGGTTCATATTAGTAAGAGAATTGAATTCAGAGAGATAACAGTTTATTTTTTGTACTCTATTATTTGGCACGATATTAGCAAAGAAAATGAATGGTATGTTTACACTATTGGAGCCTGATGGTGGAGCAGGTAGCAGCAATGATACAAAGGCAACAGTATCAAACGTGGCAGCAGAAATTACATGAGGATGTAGACAAAACCTTGAATGGGACGATATGCGTACAAGATATGTGATAATATTGAGCAAATTTAAAATAGAGGAGCAATTATGCTTTGCAGCGAAACTAAATATTGTGCATATAAATAGACTTCAAGCTGCTTTAGATACACTAGTGAAATATATCGAGGAGAATAAATTGAATCAGTGATTATTATTATTGTTGTAATTATATTCAGTAAAATTGTTTCTAAATCGAAGATATTTTTTCTATAGTAGGTTAACGTATATTTATGAAGTAGAAAAAGAATCATGGTTAGTCTAAAGTTGGTTGTGAGAGTGTTAGGACTCTAAAAAATGGATAGATTTGAGAAAGAGAAAATCATAGGGAATCTTGTGTTTATGGAAAACCGTTTGATTCTAGATGATGATTTTCTGGAGTTATCTGTTAAAAGGAAGATATTTTCTCAGGGAATACTTGTCGATATAATGAAAAATTTTTATTAACATACTAATCTTTTTATTGACATATAATGAAAGGCATTTACACAATTTATTGACATACTAATCACGACAAGACAAAATGATATGCTTTTAAACATACTAGCTTAGAAATTTAAGACTGTGATTTTTTCACAAGAAAGATGTTGTTCAAAGAGGATTTACTCCTCTCTCTCCTTCTCTTCCACTCAATTTGTTGATCGTAGCTCCGTTTTATTTTGGTGGTGAGAGTGTCAACACATGAAAAATTGTTTCATACATGTCCACTATGCATGTATACACTAGGTAGCTGGTCATCATGTGAGAATTGTACAATGATTGATGAGTATGATGAAAAGTGCAGATTATGCAACCCGTGTAAATTACAAAGAGGATATACCGTACAAATTTAAGGTTGTAATTCCTGTCTTGGAGAGATTCTCACCCTAGAAGACACCTTTGCTCTAATCACTACTATGATAAATGTAGTCAGTGGGAGAATACATATCCTGGTATGACTGAAAAGAATACTAAACGTGATTTTAGTTTATTGCTAAGAGATTGGTATCGTCTTGGCTTTAGATTGTTCTGGGAGGAGGAGCCAAGTCTACGATTCAACTGTTGGAATAACAAAAGAATTAGGTTTCTATGTCAGAACTGCTGAAGTGATAATAACATTTGCGTCAGGTGCTGCAGCAAGTGTTTTTCTCAAAATTAAATTTGATGGAGCTAGTTGTAACTTTATGTCAATCTCGACATTGGGGGATAATTCTCATGACTCAATTTTCCATCTAGATGATACTCCTGGGTCGCTGCAGCAGTTAAATAACCGTCAGTATCAACACCTGATCTATATTCATAGCCCAATGCCTGTCCTCTCCACTCTTTATACGGCTTTGGTGTCATCATCATAAATTGTATGTAGCTTGCATAGTTTGATAAATTATTGCCAGTGCTCACCAATGTTCCAACCAATGTTCCATTAATGAATATATTAATTTGTTTGAACAAGTTGTGTCCGATATAGTTTTCATAGGAAAGCCCATCGGCAGCACTGAAAGTTGTATTGTCTGACTTTTTCTTCGCCACAACATTTAAATTAATAAATGTTGATGATAAATCAATGAAATAGTTTTCATTGGAAAATATCTGAAAGTGTATATTTTCCGAGAGGGGTTGTTGAGAATGAAATTGTTCTTAGTAGCCATACTTCACACTGACATCAACATTTTCAGCATTGAATAGGTTCATTGAGGAGCTGATTGATGATGGTGCGATTCTTTGTGGGGGAGATAGTTTATCTTAAGAGAAGAAATCCTTCTTTGATCAAACAATATTTTTTTCCTCTTCTTTTTGGTATTGTACCTTGTATTCTTCAAAGTCGTTGTTGATTTCTTTCGCTTCCAACCTGGGTAGAGACTGATGAGTGAATGATGAATACGCACACTTTTTAACCCCTTCCCATTTTGCTGAGATTTTAATTGCTCACCAACGGCTCTTGCTGAAGATCTAATATTTTCTTTAACACCGTCGTTGAAATTTTTACCCGATCCCCAGTCCTGTAGTTTGGAGGCAGCAAAATTTGATGCAGCAGGTACAAGATATTTTCTGGCAAGGGATAGTGCAGAAAGAAATAGCCCAGCAAACCTAATACCAAGACCATAGCCAGACATTGTAGTACGCCCCTTGTAATAGTCTAATCCATGACCTATTTGACAAGGACTCAGAGCACCAACATAGCAGTCAATATCAGAACAGACAAATGGAATTCTTCTATTGTTCATCTTAGGAAATGACGATGGGTCAAAAATGACATGTAATCACAGCCAAAACGTTTGATATTGCTAGAGGATCACCTAATTCAGTTCTTAGTGTTAAGTGACAGAGTTCCAAATATGAAGTGTTTACAGGAACATACTGAGGATGCTTTATATCGTAATGATGAATATGATCTGGATTGGTTTTTTGTAAAAGGATTCGTAGGAGAGGGACATTGCTATTGCCACTCGTGATGTTTCAACAAATGGGGCATAGAGAAATATACAAGTGTCCAAGGAGAAGGCTGGTGGATACTCAGCCAAAATAATATTAGTATTTCCGGCACTTTTACCATTGATTATATTAAGTTTAAAGCCAAGAACATCTTTTAGATTATCATTGAGAATAACATTTTCATTGGCAATGGGTGAACTAATGTATATCCTCCCCTCTTCCTTTGGATAGTTGAAGTGAAAGGCTCCTTTTTTGTGAGCGGAAATACTTTTATTGATAGAACGACACAAATCATTCATACAACTTAGTTCCTCGTATGGTGATTCAACATATGGATAATCCAACCAATTGATCCTTTGAATTTTATGTTGTTTGCCAGCGGATGGTGGCCAATCATGGGGTCTAATTTTTATATCATATATGTGATGTTTTCTCAGGATTTTTGAGAATACCGTCGACCAGAGCCACTTCATACGCACCGTTTAATTTGATGGCGGGAGAGAGTTTGGTCCAAAAATCACTTGTTTTATTCAAATCCTTGTAGGAAGGGTTGCAGACATTGGACATAAATATTACATAAAAATCATTGGGCATTGTTAATGTCTTCAACACCAATCCAAAAATCAAAAACAGAGTTGTATCCCAGCCACTGAACAAGTAACTGTTTCTTGCCCCTGCGAGTACGGCTCTTAAATATCTTTTCAATTTGATAAATTTCACTATTATTTTTAAATTTTTGTAGTTCATAGTCATAAATGCCGCCGAGAATCTCTTCATCTTTAGTGTCTCGCAGACGATAGTAATGGGTTTGGTGTCAAGGATTTTTGAAGCTTTAAAAAGTTCAGTGGACCAAAAGTAATTCCCCTTTTCAAAAACATTAGCTGTTCTATTAGTTGGAACAGTATCACCAACATTGAATCATTTTTCACAATCATTTCATTAGAATACTGTTTAGGAAAATTATCAAATGTATTATGATCAGAACAATGAACTTCCGTCGGGGTTGAGTTAGACAATGATCGATGGGGTCGTTGATTATAAATCAATAGGATTTTATCTAAATCATGAATAAAAGCAGGTGTATTTTTCAATGTACAATATCTTGAAATTAAAATTCGAAAAGTTCTTATTAATCGTTCGACCAATGCAGTCTTTATAGGACTCTGACTATTATAGAGCAATATATTATAATTCATTAGTACTTTTTCGACATGTGGATTAACAAATTCACTACCCCGATCCGTTTGAATTTTTATATACAATTCTTGTTCAAGAATAGTTGCTATAGCCTGAGCAACTTCAACACATCTCTTGGTCCGCAATAGAATGGCATATGCATTGCGATTAAAAACACTGATTTCAAGTAGAATGTGCTTGTATGGTGTATTGTGACACATTTGAATCTCATATAGAGTTAAGAGATCTGCTTGCATTATATGTAGTGGGGAAAAGGCTTTAGTTTTTCGATGATGATTAGCACGAAGCTTATAATTACTATGCAGGGTGTAACTTGATTCATTTTGTAGATAGTCTTGTACACTTTTAGTGTGAAAACCAGTGACTTTGGAAAGAGTGGTGGGGGAATTTAAAATTCCCACTTCACCAATACTTTCATAAACACGTTTCATAACTTCAACCATTTTGAACGTAAACACGTAGTCTAACGTCCACTACCCTTTTGTATACTAGTGGGTGATGCTGGTTACGTTGAGTTGATATCAATACGTCTTGGCCTTTTCCAGCTATCAGCGGTGTGCTTATCAACGTCAAGTCAATGTTTCTACTAGGTGTGCTAGTATTTACCAAGTCTGATTTAAAATGTTCTTCTTCTTCTTCTTCTTCATGTTTTAATGTTGTTGTTGATGAGGAAGAACCATGTTCATTTAATTCTTTTAGAGTTTACATATTGCTAATAAGGCTTTTGGGTAAGTTTATGTATTTAGAAAGTTCTGTCAAATGATAAAAGTCCTTTACAATTTGTAACCATATCATAGATTAAATCAAGTAGATTATAACTCTTCCCTTGAATTATAATTGGTTTCCTATTGCTATCAACTTGAATATGATCTTGACCACTTTCCATGATATATGTTATGAGTGGTTTACTTGGTTCACGATTTGAATGTGGCATTAGATTACCAATGGTTGGCACTATTGAATGTAATTCCTCCTTCTTTAATTGTATTCTAGCAGCAGCAGTAGTATCTTGAGGAGGTGGTTCTTTTTTGTGATCAATAACACTCACATTAACTGGTTCTGCATGATAGGGCTTTGTTTTTCCACTCGGCGAAGTGCATCTTGAATTAAAAGCAGTTATTTATAATCATCAATATTCTCATTGTCAATGAATTTACTCAGATTGTCCTCAAAGTGTTCCACTGGTGAAAGAGAAAATCAACGAGTTCTATTGGAGTCAATTTATAGGGCTTAGCCATATAGAGAAAACTGTTTACAGGTCCTGCAATTATTGGCAGTAAAAGTGTAAGAAAGCTACCAACCACCAGAAGAAGACGTTTCCTTTTAAATATTTTCCTTTCTTTTTAAAAGCCAAAGCACGTACGATGGAACAATGTTGCTTTGCCTGCTGCTTAACTACTTCTGGCAGTTGAACATTATCCTCGGTTAAATTTAAACAAAGTTTAGATATTAGATTAATGAAATAATTGTCAATACCATGTTTAAGTATGGCTTTTCCTAAGTTGGAGTTTTGAAGTGCTTAGTACAGAAAATAAATGTCTATTTTCATTTAGTTTCTTCAGTGTCATGGTGGCAACAAATGGCCCTTTTTACTGTTCGCTGGAAGATACACTGTAATTTCATTGTCAAAATATCTGCGACTACACTTAAATCCTCGGGGTGTATTTTGATTAAGATCCAATAGAATGCAGCCGTAGGGTTTATTAGTTGCCTGATTATACGCAGAAATTAGAAATTTTTGGGCACCGGGATATATTTGTTCATTGAGAGTTATTAGCGAGCTAGAATCATGAACAACTTTGTAAATGATATAGTAGGTAAAGTTCAAAGCAAGTGTTCACATACATATGCTCTGATGAAAGAGATTATGTAGAACTAGAGTAACGGAAATCTTCTTATGATGTGAGTGAACAGTAAACAACTGTAGCATTTCCTGGGACCATTGTTCAATAAACTCAGCTAAATTATCAATAATCAGCCAATAGTTTGGTTCAATAATGTCGAAAACATCCAGTCCCTGTATGAATTGTATCTGCACCGATGTAGCAATAGCTTTTATTTTATCGTATGACTCCTGCCAACACCGTAGCAATAGTAGATTTTTTTCGGCTTTTCCTTAGACATTTTCATAATTTTTCGCAATTTTTGTTTAATCAATCACAATTTTTAATTATTTTAGTTAAGAGTATCGTTTTGCTGACATTGATGGACCACACAAAAACGATCTGAATGGTGTGTTAAATTGATACATATTGCTGTTCGCTTCAACAGCTCACCTATAACTAACTGTAAACTATAGATGTCTAGTGGCTAAATAATTTCCCTATTCCTACTCCGTTCAAGAATAATAAGAAGAAGAACAAAACCAACAAAGAATCATATTTTCTTTTATTTTTAACAAAAAAGTAGTACTTTACAGATAATCATAATGTAATTAGAAAAAAGCACTTTAAACATAAAAATATACATAATCAAGATTTTTTTATTTATTTATAAAAAAAAACATAAACAATTATTTATTTGAAATATGCACTAGGAAAAAAGCACTTTATGTTTAATAAATACACATAATCAAGATTTTTTTTTTTTTATTTACAAAAACCAAAAACATTTATTTGAAATAGCTACTATGAAAAAACACTTTTTTATTAAAACAATAAATACAATTAAAATAATATCACTTTTATTTTATTTACAAAAAAATTACAACACATTTTAATTTGAAATGGGGTCCCCCATCCTCAGGGGGGCGGCCACTGTATCGGCCAAAGGCCGAACCGGAAAATCACGGGAGGCCTGCTGCGGCGGACTGGTGGCCGGGGCCAGGACCATTAAATTATGAAGAAATAATTCTGCCTTGCATATTGAAAATTAAATAATAAAGAAATAACTCTGCCTTGCATAAGTATATTGAAAATTTATTAATTTTGATAAAAAAAGAAAAAAGAAATTCCCAAAACCACCCACACCACCCACCCACCTTGTACTATGAAAGAATTTAAGTTAATTTATCCAGACCAAGTTGTTTTCTATATTTTACACATTCAACTCGGTCTGAAATTAGATATCGTCCGTGTGGAAGTACCTTCATCCTCAAGTACACAAAATTTTTTTTGATATGGCCGACATGGCGTTTTCTTTAACTCTAACTGTTTAGTTTTTAAATTGTAAAGAGCGAATCGCCATGACTTTCACTCTTGGGCCTAAACTACGTTCCACACAGTTTCTATTAACACTCATGTTGAATTTTTTTTGAAAAGTGTGTAGGCACCCCATGCCAAACTTGTTTGATATCCTTGTTGTGCGTTTCTAAACAGTATACCTTTGTCCCAGGAAACACACCACTGGATATCAGATCACTTCCCGTTTCAGATTTTAGCATTAACATTGATTTGGGGCCAGGTGTTTCACTAGCTCTGGATAGAGGGATTCATTTCAGTTGGTGTAGTCCATCCACGAGCTAATGTGTTCTCCATTTTCCAAATCATTCAACAAATTTTCAGTTTTGACTTTTAACAGGAGTGAATCTGCTGTGTCCAAAATACACTTGAACTTGTCCCCCAATCGGTCATTGTACCTTGCATACATTATAATAAAATTACAACAAGAGTTTTTTTTTATATTTCCGTTATTGCACTCCCGCCTGCAATATTTTTATTTGAAAATAATGTTTCTTTTCTTGCGATGTTAGAGCACCATATTAGAGTCTATGATTATGAACGACGTGAAGTTCGGGCCTGCGATGATTCGAGCACAATCTTTGGGATTGGTTACAATGTCACAGTTACTTCAGTTTCGTACGCTTTCGCACATTTTACGGAAGGCTGAGTTCAAAATGAGTTTATAGATTTCCTTTTCAACCTTTGTTTTGCTTGTGAACGTTTACTGACAAAGGTGTCAATAAACTTTTTCAGGTAGGGCTTTTGATCAAATTGGAGGGCTCTATGTATCTTTGTGACTTTTAAACCTTTGGCCACCATCCATCTCAATAGCACATGATGAACAACGATATTCTGTTTCGGGTTAAGGTCAGCAATACGTTTTGCTTTGAAGGCACCCAGTGCATACTCCTATCTTCTACTAAAGACAAATTTTAGGGACTCAGAGAGTCCTTGCCCACCGGTCTATTTATGCACGGGAAAAGAAAGTATTTTACCAAGTCATGGATTCCATGGGTATTTCACCACCAATTTCAATAAACCATCCTTGCGCCCCATTATCCTCAATGGTAGCAAAGTTTGGGAAATTCGAAGCAAAAGGATTGTTCAGCCATTTCTAGTTGCCACACGGCAAACAGTTGTGAGATATTGCCGACAGATAAAAGAAATTCATATAAAAAAAACTGCATCTGGCTTTTCATCGGTGTGCTGTCCGGTCGGATCAGTTTTCATGATACGGTCCCCGTGAAAATATACCCATCCGTCATTGATCTCTCTACAAACAGGTGCTTATCCACGTCGGTGATCAGACCTATTTCTTCTTTGCTGAGTTTAAGAATCAAGTCCATCACCAGATGAGGAGTGGAAAAAAAAATACCCTAAATCCAACCCAAATTCCCCAGAGATTTTATCCGTGTTATTGTACACAATGTCCAGAAGAGTCAGTTTATCACTAGTCAAGTACAGTTTGCAATAATGCCATCCATTTTTTAATCCTCTCTTTGCCCAGACCATCTTGGAAATTTCATAGTCGCAAGTAGTGCATTGACTGTCCGTAAGGGAATTGTAAAATGCTTCGATAGGCGGTAATGACACCTCATTTAGCCTCGAGGTAGAGCTATAGTACTCATACCCGTATATGCTCTAACACGTCAATAAATCATACATTTCATCATCAGGGAAGCGCTGTTTAAGGAGGGGGAAACTATCAAAATTTTCGCTTTTCTGTACCTGAATCAATTGACTTAAAGCCTTGGGGAAGAAACTGAAAGAGTCTAAAAAAAATTTTATTCAGGCACTTGTTACCCTTGTCTACTACTTTCCACATGAATTCTAGCAGCAGCAGCTTCTCCGATTTAGGTGTGATATTATAAGAAAAAGAACTATCTACCCATGCGTTATCTAAAACTCCCTCCTTGGCAATGCGGGCCAACGCCGGTAAAATAAACTTTAAATCGTAATTGGATTTGTGTATAATTTACGGTACGAAATATTGCTGTCTAAAGTTTATATTGCACGATTGATGTGCAACCCCTCTAAAGTTACTCCCTCCTGATGAAATTTCCTGCCATAAATGATCATGATCGATCACCTTCTTCTTTCCTCCATTCCCAGTACCATCATCAAATTCCCCTTACAAAACCATCATATTTTGCGATTTTCCATGGTCAATCTGTCATCTGGTGATAGAACCATTGGATAGTTTGCGTAGCGTATGCAAGAAATTGCGCCATGCGCTATTTTAATCAGACTGGTCAATGCCGTGCACATGCCGTCTTCCTCACCAAACGACTCAACTACATCCAGCGCTTGCATGGTATCACTAGAGTCTCTTTTTGCGTGAGCGTAAGAGACCCCTATGGCTTCATATATTTCAACAAGATTTGGATTTGACGAATTGTACACATCTGTGAGTTTGGCCTCGCAGTCAAAAAGCAGTCTTGTTGCTCTGCAGGATCGAGTTTTGGAAGTTCTTAAAACGCAACATCACCCTATCTCCGCTACCCATTTCCACGGCCTGGTATCCATGACGTTTACAGTGTTTCATTTGATACTTTAACTTTAAATTACTAAATAATCTTGAGAGGCATGTCGGACAATAGCAATAAAATCTCAATAAATAAAACAACCGACCCACTACACCCCTCATTATAATTGTCCAGTTTAGTCATGATGCTGTTGAGCCAATCCAAAAAACCTCCTCATAATTTGTCAAATGCGGGTGAATTGCTAACATCTCTGTATGCAAGTATTTTGAATAAAGTTTGCTCGTATTTTCATTTAA
>CM051259.1:15204907-15269907 GCA_027921565.1 Artemia sinica | reverse complement strand
TTTTTTTTTCAGACTATTAATAATCCTCACCCCCCCCCCCCCCTCCAAAAACAACAAAAGCTCACCCCAACACATTGAAGATATTGTAAAAAACAGAATTAAAACTTGTGGGGGTAAATTATTTCCGTTATAACTTCAAATATGCTTAAACTCGTAAAAAAAAAAGAAAGAATTCTTCTAGTCCTAGGTGGAGCCTAAACTATTAATATTTAAAATATAATATGCAGATAAATAACACAATTTTGACTATTAGGTCTGTTTTTTCAGAATATTAATAATCCTCACCCCTGTCCCCCACAAAAGATTAAACCATTAAACACATTAAGATATTGTACATATTTAAAGAGAGAC
Source organism: Artemia sinica (assembly GCA_027921565.1). Classification (NCBI taxonomy): domain Eukaryota; kingdom Metazoa; phylum Arthropoda; class Branchiopoda; order Anostraca; family Artemiidae; genus Artemia; species Artemia sinica. The sequence continues at coordinate 15,269,556 of CM051259.1, read as the reverse complement.
GCATTGCTCGCTAATCAATTTTTAGTCTTAAATATAAGATGTTTCTGCAAGCTAGTTAAGAACCAATTTAGCCAAAATACCTTATACCTGAACAGCTGTCACAAAGCGTTTGTATTATGCGTTAGATATGTACTCCGCTGTTAATCAGAAATCCAAAATGATAAGATAGTTAAAGGTAACTATACGAAAAAAGGTATGTTTTTTATAATACAAGAATAAAAAATATTCACTTACCAAGATCCTTTTGGAATTCCCCATTTCAATAGGAATAAATTTAAAAAGAAATGCAGGTAATATACTTGTAGAAATAGTTTTTCAAACTGAAGAAAAACTGTCAAACTGTTATTGCATCATCAACTTTATACACAAAAAACACGATTATATGACCTACGGCCGAAAGTAGTATTTTTACAAAAAGACCATTTAACCTTTGAATATGCTATATGAAGGTCTTTAGTTTTGGCTATTGAACCTAGAAAAACATGTCTGACAAGTCTTGTCCCCGGCGTGGTAATTGACGCATGACCGTGTAAGGCATGCACCGTTGAAACTGCACTGTATATTAACTACCGTCCGTATTTGTTCTCTATTATTGGCCAGAAAAATGGGTGTTGACACTGAAACCTGTCTGATAAGGCATGTACCGTCTGTAGTACTAGATAACTGCACACATATTCAAGCTCCAGGGCTTGTCTCCGTTGCGGTGCCTATTGCCTTACTACTCATGTTAAGGGTTAATTGTGTGGGGTAAATCAAACAGTTCGTGGTAACGAACTGTAAGTAAGGAGTGACCCGGCTCTATAGTAACCGAAACTCTAAAAAAAACGATATCTTGATACCAAAAGATATATCAGTAGAATTATATATTTATGCTGATTTCAAATATATAAGTTTCATTAAGTTTAGTCTTACCTATCAAAAGTAACGCGCCTGAGAAAAATTTGCCTTATTTTCGAAAAAAGAGGGAAACAACCCCTAAAAGTCATAGAACATTAAAATGAAAATCACACCATGAGATTCAGCGTATCAGAGAACCCTACTATAGAAATTTCAAGCTCTTCACTGCAAAAATGTGGAATTGTTTAATTTTGCCAGAAGAAAGATCAAGGATAAGTGTTTATTTGTTTTTTTTTTTCCACGGGTGATCGTATCGATCCAGTAGTCCTGGAATATCGTGAGAGGGCTCATTCGAACGGAAATTAAAATTTCTAGTGCCCTTTTTAAGTGACCAAAAAATTGGAGGGCAACTTGGTCCCCTCTCATGCTCATTTTTTCCCGAAGTCACCCAATCAAAATTTTGAGATAGCCATTTTGTTCAGCCTAGTCAAAAATTTAATAAATATGTCTTTGAGGATGACTTAATCCCCACAGTTCTCGGGGGAAGGGCTGTAAGTTATTAACTTCGCCCATTGTTTACATGTAGTATTGGCTAATGGGAAATATACAGACGTTTTCGGGAGGGATTTTTTCTGGGAGGGGGCGTTTACGGGGAGGATCTTTCCATAAAGGATTTTTCCTTGCGAGAAAGGACATTTCTATGAAGGGGCGTCGGATTTCCCAGCATTATTTAAAAAACTATCAGAAATTAAATAAAAAAACAAGTTTTTTCAACTGAAAGTAAGGAGCAATATTAAAACTTAAAACAAAAAAAAAACTATAACGTATATGAGGGGGTTCACCCCCTAGTCAATACCTCGCCCTTTACGCTAGTTTTTTTTAATACTTTCAAAAGAGCTATCTATTCTAATTAACCGACCTTTGTGATTCAGGGGTTTGTGATTCGAACAAAATTCGAACTTTAGCGTAAAGAGCGAGGTATTGAATAGGGGGGAAAACTTCCTAATATATATTAATAAAAATACGAATACAGAAGTTCGTTACGTAAGTTGATTCGTAAGTTACTTCAGAACAAAATTTCGAGAAAGCCATTTAGCCAAAAAAAAGTAAAATTAATATGCAAATTTCGTTTTTAATTATTCATGTACGGTGAGCCAAAATCAAAACTGCATTAATTCAAAAACGCTCAGAAATTAATTAAAAAAAAACAAATTTTTTTAAACTGAAAGTAAGGAGCGACATTTAAACTTAAAACGAACGGAAATTATTCCATATATGAAACGGATCTCCTCCTCATCGCCTCGCTCTTTACGCTAAAGTTTGACTCTGTCTCACAACTTTATTTTTTAAACAATAACACTTTAGCGTAAAGAACGAGGCGCTGAGGAGGGGGTAGCCCCTTTCATATACGGAATAATTTCTGTTCTTTTTATGTTTTAATGTCTCTCCTTACTTTCAGTTTAAAAACTTGTTTTTTTCTTTATTTAATAAGAATTAAAAACAAATACCTAACAACCATAAAAGTGAGTCATTCACCAATATCCACGATCTGCAAAAATCCAAAAATTTGAACTGCCATCGACGGATACTAGCGAATAACTGAGAAAAAAAGGAAAATATTCATTTATTAAAAAAAAAAAAAAAAAAAATGAACCAGCAATTGAATGAGTTGGAGAACTATGTCATCTGATTTCTGATTTTAATAGTCGCATTTCTTGCAGACACTCTTTGAGACTTAAGGGGTTGTTGACGTGTCTGATTATGTGATTGGGAAAGTGGTAAAATATTTATATCAGAGACTACTAAAGTATCTTGTTCTATTTTGAGAAAACCAAAATACGACTCATTTATTCTTAAATCACCTGAATCCCTGTTCAAAGCTAGACCTAAATGTTAGTATTTGTAAATTTCAACAGCTTCTTTGTTGTGCTGAAGCAATGCCATTGTCATGCGAAATTAGGCTAGCTTGATTAAATAAAATGGTCTGGGTAGATTAAATGGGTGATTAAATGGTATGGTCTGGGTAGTCAAAAATGTGCTCTGCAAGGGCAGATTCAAAAATTTCTGTTTTTTTTCCGCTTTTTAAGTTTTTTATTAAATGAGGTAGAGTGCTGTATTAATCTGTCTGTAAGTCGCTAATCATTCTTCCGATATACCAAACACCACACCAGCAAGAAATTCTGCAGACCTTGATAAATTTAGGAACTGATAGTTGCCTTGCATCAATTTTGACTCTTAAAAAGGAACTAGAACTTTCAATTTCCGATCAAATGAGCCTCCTCTAGAGTTCACACACCCACCCCCTTCCATAAAAAGCTTATGTGCCCCCAGGGCATAACTTATAATCCTTGTCCCCAGACTCTGGGGGAGGGTATGTCAACCCGAAGCCCTGTTTATGTGATCTTTGGTCAATTTTTGAACAAACGGCTATCTCAAATATTTCTATCGGAAGCCTTTTTGGAAAAAAAAAAAACGCAAGGGGGAGAGGGGAGGACAAGATGCCACCTGGTTACTTTGACTCTTAAAAAGGGCACTAGAACTTCTGATTTCTAATCCAATGAGCCCCTGTGAATTTTACACGACCACCCTTTCTATTTAAACCTTATACACCCTAAGGGCAAAACTTACAACCCTTTTTCTAGGGACTGTGGAGCGGGGGGTTGTAATCTTCAAAGAAATTATTACTGGACCATTTAACTACGCTGAACAAAATGGCTAACTAAAAAAATTCAACTTCCAATCGAATTAGCCCCTTTCGAAGTTTCTAGGTATAGGTGGTTTTGCGTTCAAATCCATCCAGCCAAAATTATTTCTTATTGACTTGCTGTAGGACGTAACGAATCTTTTAGCTAATTTTCATTTTGAATGATAAATAATTCCAAATCATATATCTCCTTTTCGTCTGGACTGATAAAAATATTTCTCCTGTCCGATCAGAGAAGGACAAATTCTTCGATAAGTTTTAGGCCACCTGAATTTGAGGTAGAGATAGTTTCATTAATAACCCATCCTACAATCAACAGAAATATTTCCTTTTTGTCCACATTGCTGAATGATGGCTCAAGCACAAAGGTCATTGGAAAGGGATAAAAACCTCTTTTGACAATATTTCAAGAATAAAAGGGCTTATTAATCTGCATTTGGTTTCAACAATAGAGCTTTCGGTTCAAATGTTTTAAAAGGCGATCGGTAATTAAACACTTGCTATAATACATTAACTACCTTTGTTGAACTCATACATGCTTTCAGCAGAGTCCTATTAAATTTTAGCGTAAAGAATTGGTGGCCCTCGTATAATGAACGGAATATTTTCGGATTGTTTTAGAGTTGAATGACACTCACTACTTGTATTTGAAAAAACTAGTTTTTTATTTATTTAATTCCATTATAAGAATGAGTCAGACACTAGCAGCTTGAATGACCAAACCCAACAGGAATCACTATCAACAAATAATTGAAACCCGAAATGGACAGAAATTATAATGAATAATCAAGCCAAATGTAAAACCAAAAGAAACTATAATGAATAATAAAGCCAAACATAAAACGAACAGAAATTATAATGAATAATCAAACCAAATGCACAATGAACAGAAATTATAATGAATAATCAAGCCAAATGTAAAACCAAAAGAAACTATAATGAATAATCACGCCAAACGTAAAACGAACAGAAATTATAATGAATAATCAAGCCAAACGTAAAACGAACAGAAAATATAATGAATAATCAAGCCAAACGTAAAAATGAACAGAAATTATAATGAACAAGCAAGCCAAATGTAAAACCAAAAGAAACTATAATGAATAATCAAGCCAAACGTAAAACCAACAGAAATTATAATGAATAATTAAGCCAAACGTACAATGAACAGAAATTATAATGAATAATCAAGCCCAATGTAAAACCAAAAGAAACTATAATGAATAATCAAACCAACGTAGAATGAACAGAAACTATAATGAATAATCAAGCCAAACGTAAAACGAACAGAAATAATTATAATGAATAATGAAGCCAAACGTACAATGAACAGAAATTATAATGAACAATCAGGCCAAATGTAAAACCAAAAGAAACTATAATGAATAATCACGCCAAACGTAAAACGAACAGAAGTTATAATGAATAATCAAGCCAAACTTACAATGAACAGAAATTATAATGAATAATCAAGCCAAACGTAAAACGAACAGAAAATATAATGAGTAATCAAGCCAAACGTAAAATGAACAGAAATAATAATAAGAACAAGCAAGCCAAATGTAAAACCAAAAGGAACTATAATGAATAATCAAGCCAAACGTAAAATCAACAGAAAATTATAATGAATAATTAAGCCAAACGTACAATGAACAGAAATTATAATGAATAATCAAGCCCAATGTAAAACCAAAAGAAACTATAATGAATAATCAAGCCAACCGTAGAATGAACAGAAACGATAATGAATAATCAAGCCAAACGTAAAACGAACAGAAATTATGAAATGATACTTTGGTCTTTAGAAGCGACTTCAGCCCTTCTCCTATTTGGGTATGAGTCTGCATGAGGCTGGGTATAAAGAAAAACAATTTAAGATTGTTTTCCGTATAGCCCAAATGCTGCTCTTGCCTTCAGAAGGTTTTACCTTTGTGGTAAATTCTCATTAGTTCAAGTTTAACTGGGTTATGTTTTTTTAATTTCCGTTGATTTGCTGTTTCACTTATTCATTAATAGTGATTTCTGTTCGTTTTAAATTTGGATTATCGTATGGCTTTATTTCTGTTTGTCTTAGAATTTAATGTGGCTGTTTGCTTTTCTTGGAAAAACTTGCGTTTTGGATTCTTATTTCAAGTTGAGTTTAAAAGATTTACGACTTAATTCTCAATATACTTAAATTAACTTATTCAAAAGATAGAAAATAGTAATGAAAATTTTTGTATATCAGGCCAATGAAGTTATGCTAGTAGTTTAAAATGTAATTATATATGAAACTAAGAAATCCCGAAAACTTTCAACTTTGTCGGTATTTCAACTCTATGGCAGCCTGTTAAAAAAATATTTTGTTTTCAGATACTCTTTTTGGATGCCATTAGTCACATAGAAAATAATGCCTGACTTACAGTACTGTGCAGTCGCAAAAGAAGGATGGATAAATCCTCCCAGCACTGACCCAAAGAACTACCATAAGAACACGAGGGGATGGCAGAGATTATACTATTGTCTTATCACCCAAAGTCAGCTCAAGTTCACTTAAAAAAAATTTTTCAGAGATTTTCATGTTTTCCGGGTATTCTTGCGTCGGTTATCGGTGAACCTTTTTTTTTCAATTCTTGTCTTATTTCACTAGAACAATGGAGCCCCTTCTTGTCCAGTCTTCATGCCTTGTAAGTTAGGTCAACCAAAAAAAAGTCTGTTTTTTGGTCTGGTTCTAGGTGTCAAAGACCGATGCAATAATAAAGTTTGATTCAAAATGTTTGTTTTTGCTCAGGTCTTCGTGGCTCTATCTAGATGCCTTGTAATTTTCAAGCTGATCAGACACGGAATACCTTCTGGGTCTGGGTGTTTATTGGTTTAAGTCCATCCAGCTTGAAATAGCTCCAAACTGATTTTGTTGTTTTTTACTTTGTATTCTACCTGTCCTTGAAACTTGTAATATATGCTATGGCCAAGTCGATCTAATACACGAGATTTATAGCCATTTCTTAATACGTAACGAGTCTTTTAGTCTTTTGATTTTGGATGACCATCAAAAAAAAAAAAAAAAAAAAAAAAAAAAAAAAAAAAAAAAAAAAAAAAAAAAAAAAATCATATCCCGTACCTCATTTAGACCTGGACTGATTAATAATATTTTCCCCTCTCCAATCATAAAAAAAAGCTCTTTGGTCACTTTCAGGCAAACCAAATTTGAGCTGGATTGAATTCCGTTATTAATTCGTCTTACAATCAACAGAAAATGTCCTTTTGTCCCCAATGCTTTTTAACGACGGCACAAGTACAAGAATGACTGGGATGGGATAAAAACTAGTTTTCACAATATTCTAGGAATTCAAGAGCTTACTAATTTTGTCAACATTCTATTTGGTTTATATTAAGTTTAGTTTGAACAATAGTGTGTTCGATTCAAATGCTTGTGAAGGTAATCGGTAATTAAAGATTTGCAATTACCAATTAACTACATTTGTTGCACTCATAAATGCTCTCAAAAGAGCAGAATAAAGCTTTAGCACAAAGAGCAGGTATCTCCCCTGATATAGGGGAGCCCCTCCCCCCTAAGGAGCGAAGAGCTCTTCCAATAAACGGATTACTTTCTGCTTGTTTTGCATTATAATGCCGCTCTGCACTTGCATTTTAAAAAGCTTGTTTTCTTTTTAACTGCATTATAAGGACGAGCCAGAATTTTTCCAAATAATGAGAATTCGTTCATACACAACTTTTTTTTCAAACATGGTTAAGAAATGTCTATCGAAGACTATGACCGCTTTTTAGGGCTAAGTATGTAACTTGACTTGACAATGTATGTATATAATACATTAATTCCACCAAGCCTTACTGTAGAAACCTCTTCATGTCAATCAAATAACGAAATAACGTACTTTACTTTTACTTTACATTTCTTTTTTCGATTTATATGTCCAGTCTCTTCGGTCTATTGAGGTTTATTCACCAAAAGTCATATGGAAATAAATTTCAAGTTGTTCAATTCAATTCAAGCTTTTGCTTTCCTCCGAATACGAAGAGTAAAATTAAAAAAATAACCGCTAATCAAAAGGCCATAAATTCTTTTTCAACCATATAACAACAAGTACGTATTTACACTTCATTCAATAATTAATAAATACAAAAAAATAAGCTTCATGTGCAGCTTTATATAAACTATGAGAAAAAAAGAGGTGATTTAGATAAAAAATTCTTTTCCTTTTTCTCCAAAACACCAACAGGTTTTTTTTTATTTTTATATGTATTCATTATAAAAAGTATTTGATTCAGATTTAGAAAAGCGGCAAAGGAACTTAGCAAAATTAAAAAAGGTGAAAAGTCAGACACTTTTCTAGGCCCCCACTTTATTTGTGTGCGTTTATTTGATTGTACTTGTCCTGACTTAGGGCTATAAGTTTCAAGTTGACCTAAAAAAAAAAAGTTTTTTAGCTCACTTGACCGCCTCTGTTTTGGGGATGGGGAGCTTTTACTCTTGGCTAAAAATTCGCTTGCATAACAGGGTTCTCTTAGTTTTGGAACTTATGGATGTATATTTCAAACGATTCAGTGGAAAGTTTTGTATCCTGTTTAGGGAAGCCGAAGTGTCAAGCCAATCTAAAAAATAGTGTGTTTTTTGCATATTTTTGGGGAAAATAGTATTGTTTTTTAAGCTTTTCTTTCACATTGAAGCCTTCATTGCCTCGAGATTTAAGGATATTAGAATCAAGCACATCGTTAAAAAGCATTTTTAAAACTCTTTGGGCTCCTTTTTATGGCCAGCCCATGCCCTTATAACTCATTTTTTATATTATGGTTTCTAAGGCCCAACTCTTTACGGTTGAAGAGCTCAAACCGATAAGATACAAATAAAGTTAAAACCACCTGACACATCAGTCCTCCCAAAATATTTGGTCCCTATGGTCTAGGTGAATTCCCTGAAAATTTCGGCCAAGTTCAAATATGCCTGCTTTTTTCCAGTATAAAACCTAGCTGCAAACAATTGGCTATTTGCGTAATTCTCAACCCTTTCCTCTTAGATTGTGTCATGTCATAACCTAAAGTGCGTTTATTGTAACTTTCAGTTATTCTGAAGAAAATGTCCACCTTAAATTTTTATCAGGTGTCTTGGGGGGGAGGGCTTCTGGGACAAAAAAGAAAGGAAGGGGACTATTTCCCCTTCAATCATCTTTGATCCTTAACAAAGGTGGTAGAGCTCTCAATTTCCGATCTAGCCACCCCCTAACACGTTTTTACCAACGCTCTTTCAATACAAAGCAGTGAGAGAGAAATGAAACACATGGAATGCACTTGGCTCTTTACTTAGTCAACGTCGGTGCATTATGTCTCATATTTCTTCTTTCATTTATCTTTTTTATCATTATGATTAATTTCTTTTTCTTTTCGTATGTTCTTTCACAAACCCGTTTTACTTTACCAAGCAGTCTTTGATCCTAGAGTACGCTATTTTGACCATTCCCTGAACTCATCAAATTTAGCTTAGGCCTATATAAAACCGAAATCGGGGATAAAAAAGACGCCAAAAAGCTGTCAAAAAGCGCCAAAGGATCGCCAAATAGACAATGTCATTCATAGTTTTTGCAAAAGGTAGATGCTAAGTGCTAGCAAAGACAATATTCAGATAAGATATGATAGCAATAATTTTAATGCTGCTCATTTATTCAAAGTTCAAATTCTAGTCAATTCCTTTACTTTTATAAATTTTTAATTATCCTGCGCAAGACCTTCGTAGTCAAAAAGCGTCGTTAATCCGATGCAATTCAAACTTCTAACTGGAATAAGAGAAATTACCAAATATAGTACTAATTACTGAGGCTCGATAAATCTTGAATTTTTCACTATCCGCTTAAATTTTGAGATAAACGATTAGATTTAAGCTAGTCAAGATATCTAAGAATATCGTGGAGAATAAATTTTGGCCGATTAAGCAATAATAAGCAATCTTAAATTTAAAGAATGCACAAAAATGTAAAATCAAATCTACCTGGCCTCTTTACCCCCCCCCCTGTCTCCCACAAGTTTTCTTCCCAAATTTTAACAAATTTTTTATTTATTAACAATTTCTTTCAGTTAATGACTTAATAATTTAATGATTTATGTTTTAATTATTTTTTAGTTAATTATTTAAATTATTCAAATATTTGAATATTATCTACTATTTAAGTTCAATCATTTTATATAGCATTATTTAATAATTTCTATTTTTATTTACTTTTATATAACTAATAAATTAATAATTTATAAATTATCTCTCTCCTATATTTTAATAAAAATTATATTTAAAAATTACGAAACGATTATAGCCGCTAGATTGTTTATTTAAAATTTTCAGTCCTCGAAATCTCTGCGCCCAGGACAAGTGCCCCCTCTTTCCCTCCCCTAAAGCTGACTCAATGTGGTATAGATATTTAAATTATAAACAGGTTTATTTTATTGTATAATTTTCTTCCTTTTTTTTCCGCACGTGCAACTATTTGCTGCTTTTTGTGTTAATTAGTCTATTTCTAAACAGATGGGAAAATGAGATATAGAAGAGAAAGCAATTTATTTTTACTATTCGCGGCTCCTTTGCACCTAGACCCGACTGTAGACATTCTGTATATTTTCTTGACCTCATCCAGGGCATAAAAACAGATAGATATATAAATTTAACTGGTGAAACAAAAGCTTCAATTACTGTGGAGCTGGTTAGCAGGTTGTTATTAACAAAAAAGAGAGAAAAAATTAGGTTATTGTAAAATTTCTAGTAAATTTGAACCCAATACAGGATAAAACTTTTAAAACGAATGCCCGCTAGACTCGGAAAGAAGTTTAATACATTTATTAACTTGAAGACAGAAAAGATAAGTAGATTAAGTGTAGCAAGTTGGCGAAAAGTTGATATATCTTATTAGAAAAGGGAGAGCTTCTGGTCAGAAAAAAATGAAGGGGGTTACACAAGTTGAGAAAAAAAAATAGTCTGCGAAATTGCTCATGATCAAGTAAATAGTGACTCTGATGGGTAAATAACAGAAAGTAAAGAAGAATAAGAATATTTGTCGAAAGCCAAAAGGGTAGGCTACTCATATAAAAGATACTGCATCTCTTTAGGACCCAGACACTAAGCTCCTGGATAAAACGGAATAAATTAGTAAACAATATTCACATGAGCAACTTTACACGCAACACAGTGGCATGTGCATGTTGCTTGGCTTCACTAACTGCTAGTATCAAACAGTTTGTTGTAACGGACTGTAAGTGAGGAGTGACCTGGCTCAATAGTAACCGAAAATCTAAAATACAGAATTTTGATACCAAAATGCACATTAAAAGAATCGGATTTTTTTATGCTGATTTTAAATATATAAGGCTTATCAAGTTTGGTCCTAACCATCAGAAGGTACAAGCCTGAGAAAATTTGCCTTATTTTCGAAGAAAGGGAGAAGCACCCCCTAAAAATCATAGAATCTTAATGAAAATCACACCATTCATGCTCCTATCTGCACAGATGTGGAATTTTGGATTTTTGCCAGCACAAAGATCATGGATGCGTGTTTATTTATTTGTTGTTTTTTTTCCAGGGGTAATTGCATCGGCCCAGTGGTCCTATAATTTTGGGAGAAGGCTCACTCGAACAGAAAGTAAAAGTTCTAGTGCCCTTTTTAAGTGATCAAAAAATTGGAGTGCAATTAGGCCCCCTACCACGCTCATTTTTTCCCAAAGTCACCAGATTAAAAGTTTGAGATAGCCATTTTGTTCAACATAGTCGAAATATCTAATACTTATGTCTTTGAGGACGACTTAATCCCCCATAGTCCCCGGGAGAAGGGTTGCAAGTTATGAACTTGGCCCATTGTTTACATGCAGTATTAGACGTTTAGACGTCAAGTATACAGACGTTTTCAGGTTTATTTTCAAGTATACAGAAGTTTTTTGCTGGTGGGGGGGATTGGGTTATGCGGTAGGATCTTTCCATGGAGGAATTTGTCATGGGGGAAGAGAGTTTCCATGAAGTGGACGCTGGATTTCCCAGCATTATTTAAAAAAAAATAAGAAATTAAATAAGAAAAAAAAAACAACAATTTTTTCAACTTAAAGAAAGGAGTAGCAATAAAACTTAAACGAACAGAAATTATTTTGTATATGAGGGGTTCATCCCCTCCTCAATACCTCGCTCTTTCCACCAAAGTTTTTTTTTTTTAGAAATTTAAAAGAGCTATTTATTCTAATTAAATGGCCTTTGTGATTCAGGGGTCATTCGTAAAGAATTGGAACAATATTCGAACTTTAGTGTAAAGAGCAAGGTATTGACGAGGGGGTGAACCCCCTGATATTACGGCTATGAGGAAGTTTGCCCCCTCGCAATACCTCGATCTTTACGCTAAAGTTCAAACTTTGTTAAATAATATAAGTAATAATTTGCTTGTGATATTTTCCGACAAATCATAACATTTAATTTTACCTTAAGGAGCTTCATAACTATGATTTTTATGTGGCAATAGTAGTAACCGTATAATGCATTGAAAATATACATTCAGATATACACACATACCCATGCCTAAGGCGTATATCTGAATGTATATTTTCAAGTAATTGTACGGTTACCAGGGTCATTTGCCTGCCAAGAGGAGCGAGTATAACTTGATTGGTGATTAGGATTTGAATATTTTTTAGGTTAAATCCGTGGTCATTCATCTGTAAGTTGATTAGTAGGTTTTTTTTTTTTAAACTTGGCTAATAGGTTTTTAAACCTATTACTACGAACGTTACATGCATTCCATTTTGGAACTAGGAGCGTGATTGTGTGTGATGCTATCAGACTGGTTTCGTTTCATAGGTTCATTAATAGAAGGACTAATGCATTTGAAAAGGGTAATTACTTCTTTAGTTTACGAGATTTGCGAATTTTTTTTTTTGCGAAAAGATATTTGCGTAAAGGTATTGCGAAGGTTTGACATTGTGACTTGACCTAGCTTTACCTCGCCGATGTGGTCTGTATAATACATAAGTAACGTTTGAAAAATATTGTCAATTTAAAAAGAAATGGCTGAAAAGTGTTTTGAGGGGGATGGGTTACATGGAGAGGTGAGTTGCACGATGCTTCAGTTAAAGGGGAATGGCTGAAAAGTGTTTTGAGGGAGTTGAGTTGCACGAGGGTTCAGTTACATGCGGATTCAGTTACACGGGGACTAGTTAAATAGGGTCGAGTAGCACGGAGGTTTCAGTTGTACAGGGTTTCAGTTATACAGGGGTTCAGTTACATAGGGGTTCTTTGTGTTAAATAAGTAGTTTTTGTATCTTTTAAAAGAGCTTTACGGGGATTGAGAGACTCAGTTGCCTAATTCCGTGTGATTTTTCTTTACTTGATGGTCATTAAAAACGAAATTTTTGTGTTAAATAAGTAGTTTTTGTATCTTTTAAAAGAGCTTTACGGGGATTGAGAGACTCACTTGCCTAATTCCGTGTGATTTTCTTTACTTGATGGTCATTAAAAACGAGATTTTTGTGTTAAATAAGTAGTTTTTGTATCTTTTAAAAGAGCTTTACGGGGATTGGGAGACTCAGTTGCCTAATTCCATGTGATTTTTCTTTACTTGATGGTCATTAAAAACGAAATTTTTGTGTTAAATAAGTAGTTTTTGTATCTTTTAAAAGAGCTTTACGGGGATTGAGAGACTCAGTTGCCTAATTCCGTGTGATTTTTCTTTACTTGATGGTCATTAAAAACGAAATTTTTGTGTTAAATAAGTAGTTTTGTATCTTTTAAAAGAGCTTTACGGGGATTGAGAGACTCAGTTGCCTAATTACCCTGAGATTTTTCTTTACTTGATGGTCATTAAAAACGAAATTTTGTGTTAAATAAGTAGTTTTTGTATCTTTTAAAAGAGCTTTACGGGGATTGAGAGACTCAGTTGCCTAATTCCGTGTGATTTTTCTTTACTTGATGATCATTAAAAACGAAATTTTTGTGTTAAATAAGTAGTTTTGTGTATCTTTTAAAAGAGCTTTACGGGGATTGAGAGACTCAGTTGCCGGATCCGTGTGATTTTTTCTTCTTTTCAGTAAAGACATTCGATATCCTAAAAGTGTTTAATTCAAACTTTTTTAAAACTTCGAAATTTTTCAACTTTATTTATTTTTTTCTTTTTGTACATAACTTAAAATGTCAAAATATGCTTACAGTTCTAACAATTGCGCTCTGTGATTGGTCAGAGACACGATGTGACTTTCCCATTGGTATTCTATGACCGGTTATTGACACTACCTAATCTATTGCATGTATTAAATCAGTATTTTTTACGCAGTGGAACGATAAACACATAAGTCATATCTATAAAAAAAAAGTGAAGATGGAGCATTTTAATAAAGTGTGTTTACATAACAAGGTTATTGTAGCATTGAATGCTGACAAAGAGAAGTATTTAAACTTTGAAACAAGTACAGGTGGTAGCACTATTGGAAATGTATGCATGCATTGTCATGACAGTAAGGAATTAAATTTCTTTGGAATACCGAAAAAATTCAACTCTTATGTTGGTGGTTATGCGAGATTGAGATCTCCAGAGATGATTGCACTCAAAGAGAATGCCAACATAAAAATAATCATTCATGATAGAGGACAACTCCTTGCTACTGTTGCAGGTAACACATTACCTACTGATACATCCAATCGTCACCTTTCAGCTATTAGCATTCAACGGAAGATCAATAAAAGAAAGGCCTACTCTTCTACTAATATCATAAACCATATCTTGTCTACGTGCCGAAACTGTTACCTGTGTAAAAATAATGTGATAATAGACAGTGAAATGCCAGAAAAATAAAAAGGGCATTGTCAGAAAATATCACGATGGAATATAAAGATGAATCGATGAAAAACAAAGCACCAGCAAACGTTACTGCCATCGATCAAACAGTCATTGAACCAAATAATACCAAAGACGAAAAGCATATTGAGCCTCTTGATGAGACACCAGTAAAATTGTCTATGACTCAAAATGGAATAATTGATTATTCTACTGATTACGAACTAAGAGAAGACAATAGCTATAATATCAAGAGAGAACATGGTGAACTATTTTATGGAGCAGATTCAAAATGTCCAAAGTTAATCATTGATATTAATAATGTATCATAATATATTTTTGTATTAATATTCTACATAGCATTATTTCATTAAAAATATATTATGCATTACATTGTTATGTGTTCATTATTTTTAGAGTAAGCTAGCATATCAAACGTTTAGAATGTCTAATAAAACGTCGGAGATGTAAGAAAAGGAATTTGTATACATCTATTGTCAGACACATGGGAAAAAATTCTTTCTTGAATTCGCCTCCTGGATAAAAAAAAAAGACATTTCATTCAAGAAATTATGACGAAACTCTAAGTAAGCAACAAACTCTTTCTTGAAGTTACCTCATGGATACACAATGCAGAAATTTCATTTAAGAAATTATCAAAAATTGTAAGTAAGTAGCAAATTCTTTCAAAAATATGTTAATACGTTTAAGCAATAAATATCTTTAAGCTTAACCCGTCTTTATTCTTTAGAATAGTTTTATTCATTTCATTAAATTATGAAGAAATTGTAAGTAAGTAACAATAGCTTTCTTGAATTCGCTCCCTGGACACAATACAGATATTTAATTCAAGAAATCAGCAAATTCTTTCTTGAATTCGCCCCTGGGTAAATAAAAAGACAGTTCATTAAAGAAATTATGAAAAAATTGTAAGTAAGTAGCAAATTCTTTCTTGAAATTCACCTGCAGGATAAACAAAAAAGACATTTCGTTCAAGAAATTATGACAAAATTCCAAGTAAGTAACAAACTCTTTATTGTTTTCATGACTTAGATACACGATGTAGAAATTTAATTCAAGAAATTATGAAAAAATTCTCAGTAAGTAACAATTTTTCTTGAAGTCAACTCTTGGATACACAATACGGAAATTTCATTTAAGAAATTATGAAAAAAAACAATTTCTTTCTTGAAGTCAACTCTTGGATACACAATACGGAAATTTCATTCAAGAAATTATGAAAATATTTGTAAGTAAGTAACAAACTCATTTTGTTTTCACCTCTTGGATATACAGTACAGATACTTCATTCAAGAAATTATGAAAAAACCACAAGTAAGTAACTTTTTTTTTCTCTTTATCAAAACAATTTTCACTTAGCTACACGATGTAGAAATTTAATTCAAGAAATTAGGAAAAAATTCTCAGTAAGTAACAATTTCTTTCTTGAAGTCAACTCATGGATACACAATATGGAAATTTCATTCAAGAATTTCATGACTTAGATACAGGATGTAGAAATTTGATTCAAGAAATTATGAAAAAATTCTCAGTAAGTAACAATTTCTTTCTTGAAGTCATCTCTTGGGATACACAATATGGAAATTTCATTCAAGAATTATGAAAATATTTGTAAGTAAGTAACAAACTCTTTATTGATTTCACCTCTTGGATATAGAGTACAGATACTTCATTCAAGAAATTATGAAAAAATCGCAAGTAAGTAACTTTTTTTTCTCTTTATCACAAACAATTTTCACTTAGCTAAATGATGTAGAAATTTAATTCAAGAAATTATTGAAAAAATTCTCAGTAAGTAACAATTTCTTTCTTGAAGTCAACTCTTGGATACGCAATATGGAAATTTCATTCAAGAAATTATGAAAAAAATTGTAACTAAGTAGCAAATTCTTTCTTGAATTTACCTGTTGGACAAACAAAAAAGACATTTCGTTCAAGAAATTATGACAAAATTCTAAGTAAGTAACAAACTCTTTATTGTTTTCACAAGTTAGATATACGACGTAGAAATTAAATTCAAGAAATTATGAAAAAATTCTCAGTCTAAGTAGCAAAATTCTTTCTTGAATTCACCTGTTGGATAAACAAAAAAAAAAACATTTCGTTCAAGAAATTATGACAAAATTCTAAGTAAATAACAAACTTTATTGTTTTCACGAGTTAGATATACGACGTAGAAATTAAATTCAAGATATTATGAAAAATTCTCAGTCTAAGTAGCAAATTCCTTCTTGAATTCACCTGTTGGATAAACAAAAAAAACAAAAAAAAGACATTTCTTTCAAGAAATTATGACAAAATTCTAAGTAAGTAACAAACTTTATTGTTTTCACGAGTTAGATATACGATGTAGAAATTAAATTCATGAAATTCTGAAAAAATTCTCAGTAAGTAACCATTTCTTTCTTGAAGTCAACTCTTGGATACACAATACGGAAATTTCATTCAAGAAATTATGAAAATATTTGTAAGTAAGTAACAAACTCTTTATTAATTTCACCTCTTGGATATACAGTACAGATACTTCATTCAAGAAATTATGAAAAAATCGCAAGTAAGTAGCTTTTTTTTCTCTTTATCACAAACAATTTTCACTTAGCTACGCGATATAGAAATTTAATTCAAGAAATTATGAAAAAATTCTCAGTAAGTAACAATTTCTTTCTTGAAGTCAACTCTTGGATACACACAATAAGGAAATTTCATTCAAGAAATTATAAAAAATATTTGTAAGTAAGTAACAAGCTCTTTATTGATTTCACCTATTGAATATACAGTACAGATACTTCATTCAAGAAAACGTGATTAAACACGTTTTGAAACTACATGCTATTTGTATGCCTTTCCTTGGCACCTTTCCAAACGAGCGGGGATTCCCCACTGGTTCCTACACAATGCAAAAAAGTGAGCAGTACGAAAACTCCACGTTTTCAACCAGACTGGTTTTTTAGGGACCAATCAGGAGAGATATGCAAAGTCGACATAGCTTTATTTAATTTTTTTAAGGTTCATTTAGACGAGGTTACGTGCGCGCACGTAACCTCGTCTAAATGAACCTTAAAAAAAAATGAAATAAAGCTATGTCGACTTTGCATATCTCTCCTGATTGGTCCCTAAAAACCAGTCTGGTTGAAAACGTGGAGTTTTCGTACTGCTCACTTTTTGCATTGTGTAGGAACCAGTGGGGAATCCCCGCTCGTTTGGAAAGGTGCCAAGGAAAGGCATACAAATAGCATGTAGTTTCAAAACGTGTTTAATCACGTTTCTTGAATGAAGTATCTGTACTGTATATTCAATAGGTGAAATCAATAAAGAGCTTGTTACTTACTTACAAATATTTTTTATAATTTCTTGAATGAAATTTCCTTATTGTGTGTATCCAAGAGTTGACTTCAAGAAAGAAATTGTTACTTACTGAGAATTTTTTTCATAATTTCTTGAATTAAATTTCTATATCGCGTAGCTAAGTGAAAATTGTTTGTGATAAAGAGAAAAAAAAAGCTACTTACTTGCGATTTTTTCATAATTTCTTGAATGAAGTATCTGTACTGTATATCCAAGAGGTGAAATTAATAAAGAGTTTGTTACTTACTTACAAATATTTTCATAATTTCTTGAATGAAATTTCCGTATTGTGTATCCAAGAGTTGACTTCAAGAAAGAAATGGTTACTTACTGAGAATTTTTTCAGAATTTCATGAATTTAATTTCTACATCGTATATCTAACTCGTGAAAACAATAAAGTTTGTTACTTACTTAGAATTTTGTCATAATTTCTTGAAAGAAATGTCTTTTTTGTTTTTTTTTGTTTATCCACAGGTGAATTCAAGAAGAATTTGCTACTTAGACTGAGAATTTTTCATAATATCTTGAATTTAATTTCTACGTCGTATATCTAACTCGTGAAAACAATAAAGTTTGTTATTTACTTAGAATTTTGTCATAATTTCTTGAACGAAATGTTTTTTTTGTGTTTATCCAACAGGTGAATTCAAGAAAGAATTTGCTACTTAGACTGAGAATTTTTTCATAATTTCTTGAATTTAATTTCTACGTCGTATATCTAACTTGTGAAAACAATAAAGAGTTTGTTACTTACTTAGAATTTTGTCATAATTTCTTGAACGAAATGTCTTTTTTGTTTGTCCAACAGGTAAATTCAAGAAAGAATTTGCTACTTAGTTACAATTTTTTTCATAATTTCTTGAATGAAATTTCCATATTGCGTATCCAAGAGTTGACTTCAAGAAAGAAATTGTTACTTACTGAGAATTTTTTCAATAATTTCTTGAATTAAATTTCTACATCATTTAGCTAAGTGAAAATTGTTTGTGATAAGAGAAAAAAAAGTTACTTACTTGCGATTTTTTCATAATTTCTTGAATGAAGTATCTGTACTCTATATCCAAGAGGTGAAATCAATAAAGAGTTTGTACTTACTTACAAATATTTTCATAATTTCTTGAATGAAATTTCCATATTGTGTATCCAAGAGATGACTTCAAGAAAGAAATTGTTACTTACTGAGAATTTTTTCATAATTTCTTGAATCAAATTTCTACATCCTGTATCTAAGTCATGAAATTCTTGAATGAAATTTCATATTTGTGTATCCATGAGTTGACTTCAAGAAAGAAATTGTTACTTACTGAGAATTTTTTCCTAATTTCTTGAATTAAATTTCTACATCGTGTAGCTAAGTGAAAATTGTTTTTGATAAAGAGAAAAAAAAGTTACTTACTTGTGGTTTTTTTCATAATTTCTTGAATGAAGTATCTGTACTGTATATCCAAGAGGTGAAAAACAAAATGAGTTTGTTACTTACTTACAAATATTTTCATAATTTCTTGAATGAAATTTCCGTATTGTGTATCCAAGAGTTGACTTCAAGAAAGAAATTGTTTTTTTTCATAATTTCTTAAATGAATTTCCGTATTGTGTATCCAAGAGTTGACTTCAAGAAAGAAATTGTTACTTACTGAGAATTTTTTCATAATTTCTTGAATTAAATTTCTACATCGTGTATCTAAGTCATGAAAAACAATAAAGAGTTTGTTACTTACTTGGAATTTTGTCATAATTTCTTGAACGAAATGTCTTTTTTGTTTATCCTGCAGGTGAATTTCAAGAAAGAATTTGCTACTTACTTACAATTTTTTCATAATTTCTTAATGAACTGTCTTTTTTATTTACCCAGGGGCGAATTCAAGAAAGAATTTGCTGATTTCTTGAATTAAATATCTGTATTGTGTCCAGGGAGCGAATTCAAGAAAGCTATTGTTACTTACTTACAATTTCTTCATAATTTAATGAAATGAATAAAACTATTCTAAAGAATAAAGACGGGTTAAGCTTAAAGATATTTATTGCTTAAACGTATTAACATATTTTTGAAAGAATTTGCTACTTACTTACAATTTTTGATAATTTCTTAAATGAAATTTCTGCATTGTGTATCCATGAGGTAACTTCAAGAAAGAGTTTGTTGCTTACTTAGAGTTTCGTCATAATTTCTTGAATGAAATGTCTTTTTTTTATTTATCCAGGAGGCGAATTCAAGAAAGAATTTGTTCCCATGTGTCTGACAATAGATGTATACAAATTCCTTTTCTTACATCTCCGACGTTTTATTAGACATTCTAAACGTTTGATATGCTAGCTTACTCTAAAATAATGAACACATAACAATGTAATGCATAATATATTTTTAATGAAATAATGCTATGTAGAATATTAATACAAAAATATATATTATGATACATTATTAATATCAATGATTAACTTTGGACATTTGAATCTGCTCCATAAAATAGTTCACATGTTCTCTCTTGATATTATAGCTATTGTCTTCTCTTAGTTCGTAATCAGTAGAATAATCATTATTCCATTTTGAGTCATAGACAATTTTTACTGGTGTCTCATCAAGAGGCTCAATATGCTTTTCGTCTTTGGTATTATTTGGTTCAATGACTGTTTGATCGATGGCAGTAACGTTTGCTGGTGCTTTGTTTTTCATCGATTCATCTTTATATTCCATCGTGATATTTTCTGACAATGCCCTTTTATTTTTCTGGCAATTTCACTGTCTATTATCACATTATTTTTACACAGGTAACAGTTTCGGCACGTAGACAAGATATGGTTTATGATATTAGTAGAAGAGTAGGCCTTTCTTTTATTGATCTTCCGTTGAATGCTAATAGCTGAAAGGTGACGATTGGATGTATCAGTAGGTAATGTGTTACCTGCAACAGTAGCAAGGAGTTGTCCTCTATCATCAATGATTATTTTTATGTTGGCATTCTCTTTGAGTGCAATCATCTCTGGAGATCTCAATCTCGCATAACCACCAACATAAGAGTTGAATTTTTTCGGTATTCCAAAGAAATTTAATTCCTTACTGTCATGACAATGCATGCATACATTTCCAATAGTGCTACCACCTGTACTTGTTTCAAAGTTTAAATACTTCTCTTTGTCAGCATTCAATGCTACAATAACCTTGTTATGTAAACACACTTTATTAAAATGCTCCATCTTCACTTTTTTTTTATAGATATGACTTATGTGTTTATCGTTCCACTGCGTAAAAAATACTGATTTAATACATGCAATAGATTAGGTAGTGTCAATAACCGGTCATAGAATACCAATGGGAAAGTCACATCGTGTCTCTGACCAATCACAGAGCGCAATTGTTAGAACTGTAAGCATATTTTGACATTTTAAGTTATGTACAAAAAGAAAAAAAATAAATAAAGTTGAAAAATTTCGAAGTTTTAAAAAAGTTTGAATTAAACACTTTTAGGATATCGAATGTCTTTACTGAAAAGAAGAAAAATCACACGGAATCCGGCAACTGAGTCTCTCAATCCCCGTAAAGCTCTTTTAAAAGATACAAAAACTACTTATTTTTAACACAAAAATTTCGTTTTTAATGATCATCAAGTAAAGAAAAATCACACGGAATTAGGCAACTGAGTCTCTCAATCCCCGTAAAAGCTCTTTTAAAAGATACAAAAACTACTTATTTAACACAAAAATTTCGTTTTTAATGACCATCAAGTAAAGAAAAATCACAGGGTAATTAGGCAACTGAGTCTCTCAATCCCCGTAAAGCTCTTTTAAAAGATACAAAACTACTTATTTAACACAAAAATTTCGTTTTAATGACCATCAAGTAAAGAAAAATCACACGGAATTAGGCAACTGAGTCTCTCAATCCCCGTAAAGCTCTTTTAAAAGATACAAAAACTACTTATTTAACACAAAAATTTCGTTTTTAATGACCATCAAGTAAAGAAAAATCACATGGAATTAGGCAACTGAGTCTCCCAATCCCCGTAAAGCTCTTTTAAAAGATACAAAAACTACTTATTTAACACAAAATCTCGTTTTTAATGACCATCAAGTAAAGAAAACCACACGGAATTAGGCAAGTGAGTCTCTCAATCCCCGTAAAGCTCTTTTAAAAGATACAAAAACTACTTATTTAACACAAAAATTTCGTTTTTAATGACCATCAAGTAAAGAAAAATCACACGGAATTAGGCAACTGAGTCTCTCAATCCCCGTAAAGCTCTTTTAAAAGATACAAAAACTACTTATTTAACAAAGAACCCTATGTAACTGAACCCAAAGTATAACTGAAACCCTGTAAACTGAACCTCCGTGCTACTCGACCCTATTTAACTAGTCCCCGTGTATCCGCAACTGAACGCATCGTAACGTGTGCACTACCTCGACCCTATTTAAACTAGTCCCCGTGTAACCCCCTCGTGCAACTCAACTCCCTCAAAACTTTTCAGCCATTCCCCTTTAACTGAAGCAATCGTGCAACTCACCTCTCCATGTAACCCATCCCCCTCAAAACACTTTTCAGCCATTTCTTTTTAAATTGACAATATTTTTCAAACGTTACTTATGTATTATACAGACCACATCGGCGAGGTAAAGCTAGGTCAAGTCACAATGTCAAACCTTCGCAATACCTTTACGCAAATATCTTTTCGCAAAAAAATTCGCAAATCTCGTAAACTAAAGAAGTAATTACCCTTTTCAAATGCATTAGTCCTTCTATTAATGAACCTATGAAACGAAACCAGTCTGATAGCATCACACACAATCACGCTCCTAGTTCCAAAAATGGAATGCATGTAACGTTCGTAGTAATAGGTTTAAAAACCTATTAGCCAAGTTTAAAAAAAAAAAAAAACCTACTAATCAACTTACAGATGAATGACCACGGATTTAACCTAAAAAATATTCAATCCTAATCACCAATCAAGTTATACTCGCTCCTCTTGGCAGGCAAATGACCCTGGTAACCGTACAATTACTTGAAAATATACATTCAGATATACGCCTTAGGCATGGGTATGTGTGTATATCTGAATGTATATTTTCAATGCATTATACGGTTACTACTGGCAATAAACCAAAGATATTGTATGTCTTTGGTTTGTGCTTGTTATTAAATAAAAAAAACGGAAAGTAGGGAATAAAATTAAACGGAAAGTAGGGAATATTAAATAAAAAAACGGAAGTAGGGAATAAAATTAAACGGAAAATAAAACGGAAATTAAAACGGAAAATTTTTTTCAACGAAAGTAGGGAATAAAATTAAAACTTAAAACGAACATAAATTATTATGTACATCTTTAAATGATCTTTTCTTTCATTTATTTCAGTGATTTGAGAATTGCTCAACTTGTGATTTTCATTTTCATCAAAAAAGTTTCGACCTGTTTGGCCGTTTTGTTACTATTGCCTTACAAAATTATTTCATCGAATATCGCTTATTTAACTTACGTGGTAGAATCTTTCTATGGAGAAATTTATCGTGGGGGAAGGGAATTTTTCATGGAGGGGGAGCTGGATTTCCCGATATTATTTAAAAAACAATCAGCAATTAAATAAAAAACAAGTTTTTCAACTGAAAGTAAGAAGCAACATTAAAACTTAATACGAGCCGAAAATATTACGTATGAGATGGGCTGTCTCTCCTCAATAGCTTGCTCTTACGCTAAGGTTTCTTTTTTAACTTTTAAAAGAGGTTAAAATTCTAATTAAAAAATATTGTGATTCAGAAGACATTCTTTAAAAACAGAACAAAAATCAAACTTAGGTAATTATTTGTTAAAAAAAAAACTAACATGCAAATTTCATTTAATTCAAAACATTTTGATTCAATTAAATTTCATTTTAATTCAGCCAAATTCAAAACATGCATTCATTCAAAAAGTTCAGAAATAAAAACAAAAAACAAGTTTTTTTTTACTGAAAGTAAGGAGCGACATTAAAACTTACAATGAACAGATATTAATCCGTATATGAAAGGGGCTGTCCCCTCCTCAACACCCCGCTCTTTACACTAAACTTTTTTATTGTTTTATAAAGTAGAGTTGTGAGACAGAGTCAAACGTTAGCATAAAGAGCGGGGCGTTGAGGAAGGGACAGCTCCTTTCATACACAGAATAATTTCTGTCCGCTTTAAGTTTTAATGTCGCTCCTTACTTTCAGTTAAAAAAACTTTTTTTTTATTTCATTCAGGCACAGCACTAGTGCAGACTCCACCCGTTTTAAGACCACATTTTGAAACTATTCAAAACTATGATTCTTTGCTAGTTCTCTTTTAATGAACGAGTCATTTGACGGGAAATTGTTTTTGATTCTCGGGTCCTTGCTTATTAATTCAACTGCGGAGAATTTTATTAAATATTTTCGAATAGACTTAGCCTACTTAGCCTTATATACTATTCACTGTTTCATAGTCCAAAATTAATTTAGTAAGAATGGCTTTTGAAAGGCTCAATTAAGTGATATATTTTATATAAAGAAAGTGGTGCAGCCCATAAGGTATCTGTTAGTTTCTTGAATAATACTCCTTGTTTTATCATAAAATTTTAAAAGCCACTTTAATTAGGAGGGAAAAGGGTACATCCAAATACCAGGGTAATCATAGGGTTATCCTAAGGTAAATAGCGCTATATAGGGTAAATAGCGCTGCCTAAGTAAAGAATGATGTTGGCACAATGTATTATTTATTTTTTTTTCTTCATCTTAGAACAGGGCACTTCGTATCGAATGAGTTGTCGTAGAAACATCGAAAAGGGCTCATTCGATTGGAAACTGGAGTGGCTTTTGCCCTTTTCAATAGTCGAAAGTGATTGGAAGGCAACTAATACCCGTTCCACGCCCACCATTTCCCCAACACATCCAATCAAAATTTTGAGATAGCCATTTTGTTCAGCGTAGTTGATTTCCAAATAGAAATTATGTTTTTGAGGAGGACACTCCCCCATAGCCCTCAAAGAAAGGTTGTAAGTTATGCCCTGGGGGCATATAAGGTTTTTACAGAAAGCGTTGTCGTAGAAACCTCAAAAAAGGCTCGCTCGATTGGAAATTCAAAGGACTAGTGCCCTTTTTAATAGTCAAAAATGATTGGAGGGCAGCTAACCCCCCTCACACGCCCACCTTTCCCCAAAACACATCCAATCAAAATTTGAGATTACAATTTTCTTCAACGTTATTTAAAAGTTCTGGAAAATAGATTTTTGAGGATGACAATCCCGCCATAGCCATCAGGGCAAGGGTTGTAAGTTATGCCCTGGGGGCATATAAGGTTTCTTATAGAAAGTATTGTCATAAAAACTTCAAAAAGGGCTCATTTGATTGGAAATTAAAATGGCTAGTACCCTTTTAATAGTCGAAAGTGATTGGAAGGCAACTAACACCCTTTCCACGCCAACCATTTATCCAAACACATCCAATCAAAATTTTGAGATAGCCATTTTGTTCTAAGTACTTGAAAGGTCCGGAAATTATATCTTTGAGGAGGACACTCCCCCACAGCCCTCAGGATAAGGGCTGTTAGTTATGCCCTGGGGGCATATAAGGTTTTTATTGAAAGCATTGTCGTTGAAACTTGAAAAAGGGCTCATTCGATTAGAAATTCAAACGGCTAGTGCCCTTTTTAATAGTCAAAATTGATTTGAGGGCAACTAACCCCCTCTCACGCCCCCCTTTTCCCAAACACTTTTCCCTTGTTTTTTTTGTTTTTTTTTTTCCAGGGGTGATCGTATCGACCCAGTGGTCCTAGAATATCGTGAGAGTTCTCATTGGAAATTAAACGTTCCAGTGCCCTTTTTAAGTGACCAAAAAAATGGAGGGCAACTAGGCCCCCTCCCACGCTCAATTTTTTCCCAAATTCACCTGATCAAAATTTTGAGATAGCCATTTTGTTCAGCATGGTTGAAAATATGATAACTATGTCCTTTAGGATGACTTGATCCCCCGAAGTCCCGGGGGGAGGGCTGAAAGTTATGAACTTTACCAATGTTAACATATAGTATTGGTTATTAGGAAGTATACAGACGTTTTCAGGGGGACTTTTTCTGGTAGTAGGGGGGTGGGTTGGTCGGGGGTTATGTGGGAAGAGCTTTTCATGAAGGAAGTTTTCATGGGGGCATGACATTACTATGAGGGGGGCGCCGGATTTCCCAGCATTATTTAAAAAAGATCAGAAATTAAATAAAAAAACAAGTTTTCCAACTGAAAAAATAAGGAGTAACATCAAAACTTAAAACGAACAGAAAATATTACGTGTATGGTTGGGTTCACCCCCTAGTCAATACTTCGCTCTTTAAGCCAAAGATTTTTTAGTACTTTCATTAGAGCTATTTATTCTAAATAACAGCCTTTGTGATTAAGAGGTCATTTTTAAAGAATTGGAACAAAATTTGAACTTTAGCATAAAGAGTGAGGTATCGACTAGGGGGCGAGCCCCCTAATATACGTATTACAAATATATGAATATAGAAGTTCGTTACGTAAGTTAATTCGTAAGTTACGTATATTTATCACTAATAAAAACGTTCGTAAATAAAATTAAACAAGTTTCCAGAAAGCATTTAACCAAATAAAAGTAAAATGAATATGCAAATTTTGTTTTAAATATTCATGTACGGTGAGGCAAAATCAAAACCTGCATTAAATCAAAAACGTTCAAAAATTAATAAAAAAACAAGTTTTTTTAACTGAAAGTAAGGAACGACGTTAAAACTCAAAACGAACAGAAATTATTCCGTATATGAAAGGGGCTGTCCCCTCCTCAACGACTCGCTCTTTACGCTAAAGTATTACTTTCTCACAACTCTTATTTTATTAAACAATAAAAAACTTTAGCGTAAAGAGCGAGGCGTTGAGGAGGGGACAGCCCCTTTCATATACGGAATAATTTCAGTTCTTTTTAAGTTTTTTACGCCGTTCCTTACTTTCAGTTAAAAAAAACTTGTTTTTTTATTTAATGTCAATAAAACGAACAGAAACTAATTAAAAAAAACTTTTTCCACAAACTAAGATTTTCAAAGAAAAGTAAAGAATTGCATTAAACCGAAAATGAGCAAAAATAAAAACAAATAATCTGCCAAACGGGAAACTACCACAAATCAGTATCGATAAATAAATGAAACCCAAAACGAACCGAAATTACAATAAATAACCGAGTAAAACTCAAAACGAGCAGAAATTAACATGAGTAGGGCTCAAAATCCCTAGGCTATGCCTTTTCATAGCCAGAACATAATTTGCACTTAACTGAGGAAAATACAAATAATGTGAATTGTCAGTTTAATATACATATACTGATATTTAGAAATCAAAATGTTAATATTCTTTGATTTATTAAAGCTATAAAAGTAAAAAAATATATTTTTTCAGTAAAGTGCAAATTATGTTCTGGCCTTGGGAAGGCATAGGGATTTTGAGCCCTAATCATGTTAATTTCTGCTCGTTTTGGGTTTGACTCGGTTAATTATTGTAATTTCTGTTCGTTTTGGGTTTCATTTATTTATCGATGCTGATTTGTGGTAGTTTGACGGTTGGTAGATTTTTTGATTTTATTTTTGCTCATTTTCGGTTTAATGGACTTCTTTACTTTTCTTTGAAAAAACTTATTTTGTGGAAAAAGTTTTTTTTTAATTAATATTAAGCATAAGACGGAACTAGGCTGTAGACAAGGACCCTAAGAAACGACCCAAGAAATTGGAATAAAAATTTTACGGATTTCAAGACTTCCAGAGACTTTCTCCTTGACCAGGTCAAATTGATACTTAAATGAAAGGTTTCCGTCAAGCAAGATGCTTAGGAGTTGGACACAACGATCTTTAGCTCTACTTAAAGAGCTTCTTGATACATGAATATCATTTTGTCAAGGCAAGCATTTGAGGCTCTTGAGAAAATGGGGAAGTGTGTATCCAACGTTTAAAGCAAGGTTATTTACAGCCATTAACTGAAAAACTCTTTTCAAAAGGGCTGTCGTCTTTGAACAAAGATCAGACTCTCAATCTTGCCTGTCCCAAGAAATAGTGGCATCAGCAAAGGTAATAAGTGCATTCATAGAATACGGGTTCTTGTCGCACATTAAATAAAAAGAAAAGTTTTTTTTTAACTTAAAGTAAGGAGCAGCATTGAAACTTAGAACGAAAAGAAATTATTATGTATATGAGAGGTGTTGTCCTTTTCTCAATACCTCCCTCTTTACGCTAAAGTTTTTTAGTACTTTTAAAAAGTTTCTTCATGTCCTAGTTAAATGAGCCTTGTCTTTCAGGAGTCTTTCTTTAAGAATTGGGACAAAATTCAAACTTTAGCTTAAAGAGCGAGGTGTTGAGGAGGGGGCAACCCACCTTATATACGTAATAATTACTGTTGGTTTTAAATTTCAATGTTGCTCCTTACTTTCAGTTGAAAAACTTGTTTTTTTTTTATTTAATTTCAGATTGTTTTTTTAAATAATGCCAGGAAATGGCTCCGCCTCAACGCAAACATCTCCTCTTCCCACGATATATCCTCTAAACAATTCAATCCTGGTAAAAATTTACCCTGGATAATTATCCTTAACATCTTCACGTGTGAAATTAAGTCAAAGAGAAAGTAAGACATAAGAAGATTTTCGTTTAGGGATTCTGGCAAGTTCTCTCAGTGTAAAATTTCCTGTGAAAAATACAAACCCTGAATATTTCCCTCCCCATGGAAAATTTTCCTCGTGGAAAATCTCCCAGCAGAGAAAATTCGCCCCCCCCCCTACCCAAAAATGTTTTGCACACATATACTATACCAAATACTCCCAATAACAAATACTATACATAAGCAATGGGCAAATTTTATAACTTAAAGACCTTCCCAGGCTCGTAATTTTCTCAGGCTAGTAGCTTTTGATGGGTAACACTAAACTTAATTAGTCTTATATATTTGGAATCAACACAAAAAGTTGATTGTTTTGATATATCTATTGATATCAAAATTCCGTTTTTAGAGTTTCGGATACTATTGAGCCGCATCGATCCTTAATGGAGTGATGCGATCCTATGGTTTGATACTGGTTGACAAAAATGACAACAAATCGTAGGCTTTTAATTTTTAGCAGCATTTAACATGACCATTAACATAAATCAAAAATATTATTGGCCCTATAAAAGATCCTTGCGGAACGCCAAGCTCTACTTCGGAAGAATTGCAAAATAGCGGATCAGATGACCCAGCTAGATAGATATGAGAGTAATTAAGAATAAGTACTGCCTTTTATACGAATACAGAACAATTTATTAAGAAGAACCTTGTGTTTTAATGAGTTGAATGCTTTTCGTACATCCAGGATTAGAGCAGCAGGTATCAGGCCGGATTCAAGAGCAAAGTGTAAATAATTCACAAGAGTTGTATATGCATACTTAGTTGGGATCTTTGCCTTAAGACCAAATTAAAAATCACAGAAAAAAAGTTTAGAATAAAGAAAGTATCAAATTTTATTGAAAAAGACGAGCTTTTGAAAAAGTTCACTATTACAGATAAATGAGATATGGGACGATAACTTACAGGAAGATTCCATGATCCACTTAAAAAAAAATTAACACGGAGACGTTTTAAAGCACTCAAAAATACATCATTTTCAATATAAGGCTCTAGAGGACTTAGAAAGATTTAGAACTATGATTTAAGCCAGAGAATGAAGAGCCCTCAGACCACAGGCAAATCTGAAAATTCCACCTTCAAAGACATGTTCTAAAGCCATTGATTTAAGACAAGTAGGTCTAAGGTTGATTGGCTTTCTCGGAAATCTATTCAATAGAACTTGGGCCCTCTTTGGGCCAAGATGATTTTTTATCTTTCGTTATATTATAGTGATTATAGAGCTCTGTATTTCTATTTGTGTAAGTCTTTTCGTTATTTTTTAAGGCAGATGATTTGAATATGGTTACTCTAGGAGGCTTAAAATGATAATAATAATAACAAAAGAAAAACGTTCATTCCTGATATTCGTTTTGCTAAAAAAAAAAAAAAAAGATGCATGGTATTTTGTGCATAGAAGACTGAAAACACCGTTAGTGGGTTGTCTGAGGTTTTAATTTTGTTGCTATGATTTTCACCAATAAAGCATCCATTTTTGGGGGATTTTCCCCCTTTCTAAAATCACATAATTTTTTTTTATTCACACAAAATTGCCTTTACTATTTTCAATTTTGTATAGTTTCGAAGAGGTTAAAGCTTTTATTCTTGAATAAGGTCAATTGGCTGTTTGACGTTTAAATTACAGAAGAAAATAGAATTGAAAAGTGCCTTCTACAATTCAAACGACAATGTATTTTCCTCATTTACAAAAATACTACATGGGGAACGAGCTTCGGTCGGTGAAAAGAAAGACAGTTATTTACTGCGTCCTTAACATGAAAAACATTTATCCAAAATTGAGGCCCTAAGCGAATTTTCCCAGATCGTAACCTATCTAGGTTGTATTTTCACATCGGAAAAAGGTAGTATGGGAATTTTCAGAAAAAAAAATTACAGTGTATTTTTTTTTTAGAAAACGTTTAAAGGTAAACGAATGAATATACACATATACAATTTTTGTTCGTTTCACAAATAAAATATAATACCAGCAGATCTCCATTTATACGGCTACTTTTCTTGCATGATTTGCTTCTAATTTCTCGAGCAATATCTTATCTATAAACCTGTCAGGCATATCGGTATTCTAGGACAGGAATATGTCAATGTATCAAAAAGATTCTGATATGCTTGAGAGAATAAAAACTTAATAAGTGGATTGTCAGGGGCAGTAAAATTGATTAAGTTTATGGTGTTCTGTAATAGCGAAAGTATAGAAACCAACTGTTCATATTAGTCTTAGATTATACTGTGATTTTTGTAAGATATTACTAACAACATTTTTTGTCAAAATAGGAATTTTGGTATGTCTCTGAAAGTTTATGAAAATATAAGGCTTGCCATAGAACTTAAAAATAAAACCTTTAAATACAAACTAATTTTTCGAAGAGCACTTAGAGGTCCAAAACAAATGAAAAAAAGTTGTAAAAGACAAAAGGATTCTACAATTAATTGTCTGTTAAATGAAAACATTACTTAAAGTTTTATCTTTTTATAAGGGTACCCGTAACCAGGGAACTTACTGCTATAGTTTTCAAGCCTCTTTGAAAAAATGTCTGCCCATTATGAGATGAACTGGCGATTTGGAGACAAAATATTCTGGCCCTTTCATTTCTTACCCTAAACTTGAAATTTGAAGCTATTGAATTCACAATGTTTTCCCAAACGCTGTTTGCAAACGGTCTTTTGGTTTTACATATTTACTTCACCGTGCATATATTCTTACCTCCACAGGGATTTAAAGCGCAAAACCTAAGAAAAAGTGATGAAAAACCAATCAAATTTGATTGGTTGTTTTTTTTCCAATCAAAGTGGAGGAAGTTTTTCCTCCACTCTCCAAGCCAAAATTTGAGGTTTACTTGGCCTCTCTAGCACTTCGTGAAAGTTTGAATTTTATCCTCAGAGTACATAATCCATGTACGTCATTTTGATAACCCCAGTGTCTTTTGGTTTATATCAGAAATTCACCGATGACAGATTTTTGTCCCACAAGGGATAATAACACTAAAATTTTACGTGACTGATTCTTATCAGACGCTTTCCATCTCCTCCTCCAAATAAAAATACGAGGCCCATTTGCCAAACTATCCCTAACAGTGTCGACTTGATTCCCCTAGCCGGTTTGGAGATATTGCAGGTATGCTATTTTCATGACCTTCAAAAAACATTACATATTTCTATTTAAACATACCCCTCTCCTAAAGTCAAAGTTTGAAGTCTACTTGTCCCCCACTACTCCATGAAACTCCTCTCTCAACCCTCCAAGCTATTTCCGAGATATAGCAGATCACCAATTTTGAAAACTCCGGTGCACATAACTTCTTTTGACTTACTCAGGTAAGCTTATTTGTTTTTCCGTAAGCTTGTTTGTTATTTGTTATTTCTGGAGTAGCTCAACCTTATTACCTGTAGACAGACATTGCCACTTATGTACTGTATCTACATTAAAAGTAAACAAGTTCATGATCAATGTTTCTTATTTACGTTTCGTCTTATCTGATGCGAGGGGGAAAAGAGATAGTACCAATGCCATCCATACGAATGCTTCCTATTACTCAAAGTGCTGGCCATTGTGTTACGTTTTAGGTTAAATTTTATTTTAATTGATAAAAAATATACTGAAAAGATAGAAAATATTGCAAGTTTATCGAAACGGGAAGCCGGCATAACATCTAACCGTCAGGAGCACTAACGTCAGGAGCACTACAAAATCTGTCATAACATCGACAAAAATCCGTCAGAACCATTAACTGTCACAACATCGACAGTTATAACATCGACAGGTCATAATATCTAAAAAAATTTTCATAACAAAAATCCGTCAGAACCACTAACCGTCAGAAAGTCGACAGTCATAACTTCGACACGTCATAACATCTAAAATTTTTTAGATGTTAATGAAAACCTAACCTAACCTAATTATTAAAACCTAATATATAAAAAAACCTAGTATATTAAAACCTAACCTAACCTGAGCGATGTAGTTTTTTTCATAACGAAAATCCGTCAGAACCACCAACCGTCAGAACGTGGACAGTCATAATATCGACACGTCATAACATCTAAATTTTTTTTTAGATGTTATGACTGTCAGCGTTCTGACAGGTAGCGATTGTGACTGTTGATGTTATGACGTGTCGATGTTATGACTGTAGATGTTCTGACGGTTAGTGGTTCTGACGGATTTTCCTTGTCGACGAAAATACGTTTAGTGCTTGTGACGGTTATTCGAAATGGTAGTTCCCCTATTGAAACAAACAGGTTCTGACTAAATGTCAAAATGAAGTGGGTCCAGGCTGCACAATTTTGGTGAAAGAGTCCAAAAACAAACTAATCTGTGGACTCGCTACGAAAACAAGCTAAGTTCTCACTTGTCGCAAAACGAGCTACGTTCTGATTCTGTATAAGACGAAGCTGGCTGTACTCCTAATAGGGAACAAATAAGGCTAAAGTTTAATAAAAAATATTCTAATTCAAAGCAAATGTTAAAAAGAATATTCTGAAATAATGATTTGAATATTTGAAAGAAAATTAAACTGTACGTTATAGGCTTAAAGTAGAAAAAAGATTAATTGGTAGTTTTAAATCTGTGTTTCCATAACTTAAAATCACTTAAAAAAGAAAAAAAAAACTTTGATCATTTAAAACTTGCTCAATCTAAAATGTAAGAAATTAAAAGAGAAGAAAAACATGAAAAAATTGAGAGCAAATAGTCCATTAGGCCTATTTTGCACTGGAATAGGCCCAATGTTTATCAAACTTTGGCTCTGAGTCTCGAATTCAAATGACAACGATTGCTCGTGATTCCCGACGTGATTCCGTGATTCCTGACGTGTGGTGCATGCCCTAGCGGTGGAGAATGCCAAAATTTTAGCGGGTCATGGATAGGACGTGTACCCTTTCGATGGCTAAACCTTAGAGCCTTAATTTAAAAAAAAAACAAAACATTTTCATGTGAATGACGTCACGTTCATATGCATATAAATGCAAAAAAAGATATTCATGCATTTTATAAAATGTGTTTTATACCGACAATATTTTTCATTAGCATAAAATATGCTTAGAGGACAACCAGAAAAACAACAAGTAAATGGCCTTTCAAGCTCCTTCCAAAATTTTGTATAACCAAGTTTAAAAATTACGAGGGGCATCAGGGTATTTCAGAAATAGATTGGGAATTTGGAAATAAGGCCTGGCCTAACATCCGTTGAGAACCACTGCTGTTTATCAATTCTATAGGATACGCAAACGTAATCCTTTGCTTATTATTCGTGTCATCAACAAATTACTCATAGAGTAAAACTGAGATGCCAAAATAGTACCACATTTGTCAGTTATTTCAGTAAAGCACCTCCTAAAATTATCTAAAAGTGTATTGACGGCGTAACCACGGACGGCTATAATAGACTTACATAGGAAGACAAGGTTGAAGAATTTTTGAGGAAATAAAATTGTTAAGAGCTTAGTTCTTTGAAAACATAAACATGTGACGTTCATCATTTGAGCAATTGCTCAATCATAGGCAGCGCAATCGTGCTGCCTAAGTAAACGACGATGGTGGCACAATGCATTATTTATTTAGTGTTTTCTTTTTCCCATACCAGGGCACTTCGTATCGAAGGAGTTGTCGTAGAAACTTCGAAAAGGGCTCATTCGATTGAAAATTCGAATGGCTAGTGCCCTTTTTAACAGTCGAAGGTGGTTGGAAGGTAGCTGACACACCCCTTCCACGCCCACTATTTCCCCAAACATATCAAATCAAAATTTTGAGATAGCCATTTTGTTCAACGTAGTTGAAAGTTCTGGAAATTAGGTCTTAGAGGATGAAAACTCCCTCCCCCACCCAGAGCCTTCAGGGCAAGGGTTGTAAGTTATGCCCTGGGGGAATGTAAGGTTTTTTTATAGAAAGCGTTGAACACACATCCCAAACGTTTGGGATGTGTCCACCTCAAACACATCCAATGGCACAATGTATTATTGTGTTTTTTTTTTTTCCTTAGACCAGGGCACTTCGTATCAAAGGAGTTGTTGTAAAAACTTGGAAAAGGGCTGACTTGATTGGAAATGGAATGTCTAATGCCCTTTTTAATAGTCAAAAGTGATTGGAATGTAACTAACACCCCTTCCATGCCCACTATTTCCCCAAACACATCCAATCAAAATTTTGAGGTAGCCATTTTATTCAGCGTAGTTTATTTCCAGATAAAAATTATGTTTTTGAAGAGGACACTCCCCCTCAACCCTCAGGGCAAGGGTTTTAAGTTATGCCCTGGTGCATACAAGAACGATGTTAGCACAATGTATTATTTATTATTTTTTTCCCCTTTAGACCAGGGCACTTCATATCGAAGTAGTTGTCGTAGAAACTTCAAAAAGGCTCATTCAATTGGAAAGTGGAGTGGCTTGTGCCCTTATTAATAGTCGAAAGTGATTGGAAGGCAACTAACAGCCCTTCCGCGTCCGCCATTTCCCGAGACACATCCAATCAAAATTTTGAGATAGCCATTTTGTTCAGCGTAGTTGATTTCCAAATAGAAATTATGTTTTCGAGGAGGAGACTCCCCCACAGCCCTCAAGGCAAGGGTTGTAATTTATGCCCTGGAACATATAAGGTTTTTATAGAAAGTTTTGTCGTAGAAACTTCAAAAAACGCTGATTCGATTGGAAATTCAGAGGGCTATTGCCCTTTTTAGTAATCGAAAGTGAGGCAACTCACCCCCCTCTCACGCCCACCTTTCCCCCAAACACATCCAATCAAAATTTTGAGATAACGATTTTGTTCAACGTAGTTGAAAGTTCTGGAAATTAGGTCTTTGAGGATGATAACTCCCTCCCCCCCCCCACAGCCTTCAGGACAAGAGTTGTAAGTTATACCCTGGGGGAATATAAGGTTTTTTTTATAGAAAGCATTGTCGTAAAAACTTCAAAAAAGGCTCATTCGATTAGAAATTGAAATGGCTAGTGTCCTTTTTAATAGTTAAAAGTGATTGGAAGGCAACTAACACCCCTTCCGCACCCACCATTTCCCTAATTACATCCAATCAAAATTTCGAAATTGCCATTTTTATCCACGCAGTTGAAAGTTCTGGAAATTATACCTTTGAGCAGGACACTCCTCCCACAGTCGTCAGGGCAAGGGTTATAAGTTATGCCCTGGGAACACATTAGGTTTTTATTGAAATCTTTCTCGTAGAAACTTAAAAAAGGGCTCATTCGATTGGAAATTCAAAGGGCTAGTGCCCTTTTAATTAGGCAAAAGTGATTTAAGGGCAACTAACCCCCCTTCTCACGCCCACCTTTTCCCCAAACACATCCAAACAAAATTTTAGATAGTCATTTTATTCAACGTAGTTGAAAGTTTTTGGAAATTTGGTCTTTAATAATGACAACCCATCCCCCCACATCCCTCAGGGCAATGGTTGTAAGTTATGCCCTGGGGGCATATAAGGTATTTATAGAAAGTGATGTTGTAGAAACTATAAAAAAGGGCACATTCAATTAGAAATTGAAAGGGCTAGTG
This sequence comes from Artemia sinica, assembly GCA_027921565.1. Taxonomy (NCBI): domain Eukaryota; kingdom Metazoa; phylum Arthropoda; class Branchiopoda; order Anostraca; family Artemiidae; genus Artemia; species Artemia sinica. The sequence goes on along the minus strand of CM051259.1, from coordinate 15,233,752 downwards.
CCCTTTCTAATAGTTGAAAATGATTGAAGCGCAACTACCCCCCTCTTACGCCCACCATTTCCCAAAACATATCCAATCAAAATTTTTAAGTATCTATTTTGTTCAACGTAGTTGAAAGTTCTGGAAATTAGGTCTTTTAGGATGATAACCCCCTCAGAGCCCTCGGTGCAAGGTTTTTAAGTTATGCCCTGGGGGCATATAAGGTTTATACAGAAAGTTGTTGTAGAAACTTCAAAAAGGGCTCATTTGATTGGAAATTGAAATTTCCCTTTTTAATAGTCGAAAGTAGGTGGAGAGTAATTACCCCCCTCCCACGCCCAACATTTCCTCAAACATATTCAATCAAAGTTTAGAGACATCCATTTTGTTCAACGCAGTTGTAAGTTCTGGAAATTATGTATTTAAGGATGACAAACCCCCTAGAGCCCCCAGGGAAAAGTTCGTAAGTTATGCCCTGGGGTCTTATAAGGTTTTTATAGATAGAGTTGTCGTAAAAACTTTAAAAGGGGCTCATTCAATTGGAAATTGATAGGGCTAGTTTCCTTTTTAATGATTAAAAGTGATTGGAAGTTAACTAACCCCCCTCTCACGCCCACCATTCCCCCAAACACATCTAATCAAAATTTTCAGGCATCCATTTTGTTAAACGTAGTAGAAAGTTCTGAAAATTAGGTCTTTGAGGATGACAACCCTCCCCCCAACCAGTCCTGAGAGGGCAAGGGCTGTAAGTTTTGCCCTGGGGGCTTATAAGGTTTTTATTGAAAGTGTCGTAGAAACTTCAAAAGGGCTCATTTGATTGGAATTTGAAAGGGCTAGTGCCTTTTTTAATAGTTGAAAGTGATTGGAGAGCGACTAACGCCCCTCTCACGCCCGCTATTTCCCCAAACACATCCAATCAAAATTTTGAGATAACCATTTCGTTTAACGTAGTTGAAAGTTCTGGAAATTAGGTCTTTTAGGATGACAACCACCCTCACAGCCCTTAGGGTAAGGGTTGTAATCTATGTCCCGGGGCATATAAGGTGTTTATAGAAAGTGTTGTCGTAGAAACTCAAAAAGGGCTCATTCGATTGAAAATTGAAAGGTCTTATGCTCTTTTTAATAGTCGAAAGTAATTGGAAGGCTTGAAATTTTTAAAGTAAAGATCGATGTGGGTATAATGTATTATTTTTTTTGGTTGGTATTTAGACCAGGGCACTTCGTATGGAAGAAGTTGTAGTAGGAACTTCGAAAAGGGCTCATTCGATTGAAAACAGAAAAGGCTGACGCTCTTTTTAATAGTTGAAAGTGATTGGATGGCAAGTAATCCCCCCGCCACGCCCATCATCAGTAGAAATGACCCTATTGATCCGATCAGCACACCATATATGGGCATAGAGTCCCTAGGGAGAATGATTGCGTAATCGGTCAATGACCTCTTTTTCCAAGGTTGATGTTTTGGCCAAGTGCACGCTAGGGTCGAATGTTATGATCCAGGAATAGGAAAACAGGATCACGTGTGACAGATGATGTCATGGTTGATTGATTTGACATGAAAGGGGAATTAATTTGTTGTTTCTAAGGGGAATTATTGATTCACGAAAGGGAATTAATTTATTGTTTCCAAGGAGAATTGTCTCCGGGACGAAGTTTATTAATATATTTGGAGTTCAACCAGGAGAATTGTTTTCCGGAATTATTGATTCACGAAAGGGGAATTAATTTATTGTTTCCAAGGAGAATTGTCTCCGGGACGAAGTTTATTAATATCTTTGGAGCTCGACCGGGGAATTAATTTATTGTTTCCAAGGAGAATTGTCTCCGGGACAAAGTTTATTAATATCTTTGGAGTTCGACCAGGAGAATTGTTTCCGGAATTATTGATTCACGAAAGAGGAAATTAATTTATTGTTTCCAAGGAGAATTGTCCCCGGACGAAGTTTATTAATATCTTTGGAGTTCGACCAGGAGAATTGTTTCCGGAATTATTGATTCACGAAAGGGGAACTAATTTATTGTTTCCAAGGAGAATTGTCTCCGGGACGAAGTTTATTAATATCTTTGGAGTTCGCCCAGGAGAATTGTTTCCGGAATTATTGATTCATGAAAGGGGAATTAATTTATTGTTTCCAAGGAGAATTGTCTCCGGGACGAAGTTTATTAATATCTTTGGAGTTCGACCAGGAGACTTGTTTCCGGCGAATGTTTTGATCTTAGAGATGAAGATATTAACGCGGGAAAAGGTTTCTTAGTAATTTCAAATGTGACAGCGCCAAACAGGGATGTGACAGGGATGCCAAAAACAAAGGGAACACGATGAAATTACGTTTAGAGATTATTTGGGCGAAACCGTTTTAGACATTTTAGGGAATTATTTCGGCGAAACAGTTAGAGACATTTTAAAAGATGATTTTAGAAGATGTTTTAGAAGAGGATTTGAGGGTGAAACTCTGTGGTCTTTATAATACACAAGTTGTATTTAAACAGTGCCGTGAGGTCCCAATACCCCAACCCCAAGGGCCCCGATCCCCCTACCCCGACCCAAAGGGCTCCGATCCCCCTACCCAAACCCCGAAGGAAGCCCCCGGTCCCCAAAGGTCCCCCCGGTTCCCAAAGGGTCCCCCGGGTCCCCATTTTTTAATACTTTTTTAAGGCTTTATTATATCTTTTCAGAACAAGTTATTTTCTTAATGTCCATCCTAAACCCATTTCACAAGTTGAAATGGGCGAAACCGTTTTAGGCATTTTAGGGAATTATTTCGGCGAAACAGTTAGAGACATTTTAAAAGATGATTTTAGAAGATGTTTTAGAAGAGGATTTGAGGGTGAAACTCTGTGGTCGTTGTAATACACAAGTTCCATTTGAACAGTGTCGTGAGGTCCCCTACCCCAATCCCAAAGGCCCCCGGTCCCCCTAATGCCCCTCGAACCCCCAAAGACCACCGGAACCCCATCCCCCCGCCCCATTTTTTTTAAAATAATTTTTGAATTTTTTTAACATGGTATTTTTTTAAACTTTTTTACGTATCTTAAAATGACATGAAATATGCCTACGGCTCTACCAATCGTACACTGTGCTTGTTCATAGACACGACGCGGCTTTCCCACTGGTACTCTACTACTAGTCTACTACTTTTGGCAGGTTATCGACACTACCTAGTTTATTGCGTGCATTAAATCAGTATTTTTTACGCAGTGGAAGGATAAACACACAATTCATATCTGTAAAAAAGTGAAGATGAATTATTCGACGAAAGTATGTGCACATGAAAAAATCATCGTCGTGTTGAATGCTGACAAGGAGAAATACCTGAACTATGAAACGAGTGCAAGTGGTAACACTATTGGAAATGTATGCATGCGTTGTCATGACAGCGAGAAGTTAGATTTCTTTGGAGTACCCAAGAATTTCAATCGTGTAAACGGTGGATATGCGAGAGTAACATTACCAGAGAAATTAGTGCTCAAAGAGAATGCAAACTTAAAAATAATTGTCGATGATCGGGGACAACTCCTTGCTACTGTTGCTGGTAACACATTACCTGTTGATACATCCTATCATCATCTTTCCGATATTAGCATTTTAAAGAGAACAAGAAGAAGACAAGCATACTCCTGCAATAATGTCATTAATCATATCTTGTCAATATGTCAAAACTGCTATCTATGTAAAAATAATGTGACAATTGACAGTGAAATCGCAGGCAGAATAAAAAGGACATTAGCAGACAATATCATCAATGAATATAAAGATGAATTGACGGAAAGTGAACCGCAAGTGTACTAATAATGTATAATAATGTATTTAACGTAGTTTTATATTAATATTCTACATGTCATTATTTCATTAAAAATATCTTATGCATTATTTTGTTAAGTTTTCATTATTTTTAGGGTATGCTAGGACGTCAAACGTTCAGAATATCTACTAAAAAGGTCAGAGATGTAAGAAAAAGAATTTTTAGAGATAAAGATACTACTAGCAGGCTCAATTTTTCATAGAAGATAGAAAAGTTCAAGATCTCTTCTGAATTTTACCAAAGAACACAATTCATTTCTAATTTCACCAGAGAAAATAATAAGCTTCCACTTCAGTTTTAAGTTCACCAAGACATAAAAAATTAAAGTTCACTTCTAAATTTTTCCGTAGAAGATAAGAAAAGTTATACTATGATTGTGATTGTTTTCCATGAAGATAAAAAGTTTCACTTTAATTCTAAATTTTCTTAAATTCAATTCCGACCTTTCTCAAAGAGCCAAATTTAAAGTTCTGTTCCAAATATTTTCCCGGAAGAAGAAAAGTTCCACTTCGATTCTGAATTTTCTCAATGAAAATGAAATAAGTTATTGATCATTTTTCTATTTTCCCAAAATAATATTAAAATTTTCCACTTCAGTTCAGATTTTTCTCAAACAGATGAAAAAATTTAAAATACTGTTCCAAATTTTTCATAGAAGATAGAAAAGTTCAAGTTCTCCTCTGAATTTTACCAAATAACATAATTCAATTCTAATTTCTCCAGAGAATATAAAAAGCTTCCACATCAGTTTTAAGTTCACCAAGACATAAAAAATTTAAGTTCAGTTCTAAATTTTTCCATAGAAGATAGTAAAAGTTATACTATGATTGTGAATATTTTCAATGAAGATAAAAAGTTTCACTTTATTCTAAATTTTCTTAAATTCAGTTCCTACTTTTCTCAAAGAGATGAAAAAATTTAAAGTTCTGTTCCAAATATTTTCCCGGAAGAAGAAAAGTCCCAAGACATAAAAAATTTAAAGTTCACCTCTAAATTTTTCCGTAGAAGATAGGAAAAGTTATACTATGATTGGGATTATTTTCCATGAAGATAAAAAGTTCACTTTAATTCTAAATTTTCTTAAATCTTAAAATGACATGAAATATGCTTACGGCTCTACCAATCGTACTCTATGCTTGTTCATAGACACAACGCGGCTTTCCCACTGGTACTTTATGGCAGGTTATCGACACTAGCTAGTTTATTGCATGCATTAAATCAGTATTTTTTACGCAGTGGAAGGATAAACACACAATTCATATCTGTAAAAAAGTGAAGATGAATTATTCGACGAAAGTATGTGCACATGATAAAATCATCGTCGTGTTGAATGCTGACAAGGAGAAATACCTGAACTATGAAACGAGTGCAAGTGGTAACACTATTGGAAACGTATGCATGCGTTGTCATGACAGCGAGAAGTTAGATTTCTTTGGACTATCAAAATCATTCAACATTGCTCAAGGTGGATATGCGAGAGTGAGAGCACCAGAGATGATAGTGCTAAAGCAGAATGCCAACTTAAAAATAATTGTCGATGATCGGGGACAACTCCTTGCTTATGCTTCTGGTAGCACGATACCTATTGATAGATCCTATTCCCATCGTTCTGGTATTAGCATTCAAATGAAAGCAAAGAGAAAAAGAAAGGCCTACTGCTGCACTAGTGTAATAAATCATATCATTTCTACCTGCCAGAACTGTTACCTGTGTAAAAATAATGTGACAATAGACAGTGAAATCGCAGGCAGAATAAAAAGGACATTAGCAGACAATATCATCAATGAATATAAAGATGAATTGACGGAAAGTGAAGCGCAAGTGTACTAATAATGTTAGTAATGTATTTAACATATTTTTATATTAATATTCTACATGTCGTTATTTCATTAAAAATATCTTATGCATTATTTTGTTAAGTGTTCATTATTTTTAGGGTATGCTAGAACGTCAAACGTTCAGAATATCTATTAAAAAGGTCAGAGATGCAAGAAAAAGAATTTTAGAGATAATGATACTACTAGCAGGCTCAATTTTTCATAGAAGATAGAAAAGTTCAAGTTCTCTTCTGAATTTTACCAAAGAACACAATTCAATTCTAGTTTCACCAGAGAAAATAAAAGGCTTCCACTTCAGTTTTAAGTTCACCAAGACATAAAAAATTTATATATTATTCAAGTTCTCTTCTGAATTTTACCAAAGAACACAATTCAATTCTAATTTCACCAGAGAAAATAAAAAGCTTCCACTTCAGTTTTAAGTTCACCAAGACATAAAAAAATTTAAAGTTCAGTTCTAAATTTTTCCGTAGACGATAGGAAAAGTTATACCATGATTGTGATTATTTTCTATGAAGATAAAAAGTTTTACTTTAATTCTAAATTTTCTTAAATTCAGTTCCGACCTTTCTCAAAGAGATGAAAAAATTTAAAGTTCTGTTCCAAATATTTTCCCGGAAGAAGAAAAGTTCAACTTCGATTCTGAATTTTCTTAATGAAAATGAAATAAGTTTATTGATCAATTCTATTTTCCCAAAATAATATAAAAATTTTCCACTTCAGTTCAGATTTTTCTCAAAGAGATGAAAAATTTAAAATACTTCCAAATTTTTCATAGAAGATAGAAAAGTTCAAGTTCTCTTCTGAATTTTACCAACGAACACAATTCAATTCTAATTTCTCCAGAGAAAATAAAAAGCTTCCACTTCAGTTTTAAGTTCACCAAGACATAAAAAATTTAAAGTTTCTGTTCTAAATTTTTCCGTAGAAGATAGAAAAAGTTATACTATGATTGTGATTATTTTCCATGAAGATAAAAGTTTAACTTTAATTCTAAATTTCTTAAATTCAATTCCGACTTTTCACATAGAGATGAAAAAAATTTTAAAGTTCTGTTCCAAATTTTTCATAGAAGATTGGAAAAGTTATACTTTGATCGTGAATATTCAAGTTCTCTTCTGAATTTTACCAAAGAACACACTTCAATTCTAATTTCTCCAGAGAAAATAAAAATTTTCATTGCTTATTTCATTTTCATTGAGAAAATTCAGAATCGAAGTTGAACTTTCTTCACTTCTTTGAGAAAAATTTAAAATTGAAGTGAAACTTTTAATCTTCATAGGAAATAATCACAATCATAGTATAAACTTTTCCTATCTTCTATGTAAAAATTTAGAACTGAACTTTAAATTTTTTATGTCATGGTGAACTTAAAACTGAAGTGGAAGCTTTTTTATTTTCTCTGGAGAAATTAGAATTGAATTGTGTTCTTTGGTAAAATTCAGAAGAGAACTTGAATATTCACGATCAAAGTATAACTTTTCCAATCTTCTATGAAAAATTTGGAACAGAACTTTAAATTTTTTTCATCTCTATGTGAAAAGTCGGAACTGAATTTAAGAAAATTTAGAATTAAAGTGAAACTTTTTATCTTCATGGAAAATAATCACAATCATAGTATAACTTTTCCTATCTTCTACGGAAAAATTTAGAACAGAACTTTAAATTTCTTATGTCTTGGTGAACTTAAAACTGAAGTGGAAGCTTTTTATTTTCTCTGGAGAAATTAGAATTGAATTGTGTTCGTTGGTAAAATTCAGAAGAGAACTTGAACTTTTCTATCTTCTATGAAAAATTTGGAAGTATTTTAAATTTTTCATCTCTCTTGAGAAAAATCTGAACTGAAGTGGAAACTTTTTATATTATTTTGGGAAAATAGAATTGATCAATAGCTTATTTCATTTTCATTAAGAAAATTCAGAATCGAAGTTGAAATTTTCTATTTTCTCTGATGAAAATTTGGAACAGTATTTTAAATTTTTTCATCTCTTTGAGAAAAATCTGAACTGAAGTGGAAACTTTTTATATTATTTGGAAAAATAGAAATGATCAATAACTTATTTCATTTTCATTAAGAAAATTCAGAATTGAAGTTGAACTTTTCTTCTTCCGGGAAAATATTTGGAACAGAACTTTAAATTTGTTCATCTCTTTGAGAAAAGCCGGAATTGAATTTAAGAAAATTTAGAATTAAAGTGAAACTTTTTATCTTCATAGAAAATAATCACAATCATGGTATAACTTTTCCTATCTTCTACGGAAAAATTTAGAACTGAACTTTAAATTTTTTATGTCTTGGTGAACTTAAAGCTGAAGTGGAAGCTTTTTATTTTCTCTGGTGAAATTAGAATTGAATTGTGTTCTTTGGTGAAATTCAGAAGAGAACTTGAACTTTTCTATCTTCTAAGAAAAATTTGGAACAGAACTTTAAATTTTTTTCATCTCTATTTGAAAAGTCGGAACTGAATTTAAGAAAAATTAGAATTAAAGTGAAACTTTTTATCTTTATGGAAAATAATCATAATCATAGAATAACTTTTCCTATCTTCTATGTAAAAATTTAGAACTGAACTTTAAATTTTTTATGTCTTGGTGAACTTAAAACAGAAGTGGAAGCTTTTTTATTTTCTCTGGAGAAATTATAATTGAATTATGTTCTTTGGTAAAATTCAGATTAGAACTTGAACTTTTCTTTCTTCTAAGAAAAATTTGGAACAATATTTTAAATTTTTTCATCTCTTTGAGAAAAATCTGAATTGAAGTGGAAAATTTTATAATATTTTGAGAAAATAGAATTGATCAATAACTTATTTCATTTTCATTGAGAAAATTCAGAATCGAAGTTGAACTTTTCTTCTTCCGGGGAAATATTTGGAACAGAACTTTAAATTTTTTCATCTCTTTGAGAAAGGTTGGAACTGAACTTAAGAAAATTTAGAATTAAAGTGAAACTTTTTATCATCATAGAAAATAATCACAATCATGGTATAACTTTTCCTATCTTCTACGGAAAAATTTAGAAGTGAACTTTAAATTTTTTTTGTCTTGGGCCTTTTCTTCTTCCGGGAAAATATTTGGAACAGAACTTTAAATTTGACTCTTTGAGAAAGGTCGGAATTGAATTTAAGAAGATTTAGAATTAAAGTGAAACTTTTTATCTTCATGGAAAATAATCACAATCATAGTATAACTTTTACTATCTTCTATGGAAAAATTTAGAAGTGAACTTTAAATTTTTATGTCTTGGTGAACTTAAAACTGAAGTGGCAGCTTTTTATTTTCTCTGGTGAAATTAGAATTGAATTGTTTTCTTTGGTAAAATTCAGAAGAGAACTTGAACTTTTCTATCTTCTATGAAAAATTGAGCCTGCTAGTAGTATCATTATCTCTAAAATTCTTTTTCTTGCATCTCTGACCTTTTTAATAGATATTCTGAACGTTTGACGTTCTAGCATACCCTAAAAATAATGAACACTTAACAAAATAATGCATAAGTTATTTTTAATGATATAACGACATGTAGAATATTAATATAAAAATATGTTAAATACATTATTATACATTATTAGTACACTTGCGCTTCACTTTCCGTCAATTCATCTTTATATTCATTGATGATATTGTCTGCTAATGTCCTTTTTATTCTGCCTGCGATTTCACTGTCTATTGTCACATTATTTTTACACAGGTAACAATTCTGGCAGGTAGACATGATATGATTTTTCACACTAATGCAGCAACAGTAGGCCTTTCTTTTCCTCTTTGCTTTCATTTGAATGCTAATACCAGAACGATGGGAATAGGATCTATCAATAGGTATCGTGCTACCAGAAGCATTAGCAAGGAGTTGTCCCCGATAATCGACAATTATTTTTAAGTTGGCATTCTCCTTTAGCACTATCAGCTCTGGTGCTCTCACTCTCGCATATCCACCTTGAGCAATGTTGAATGATTTCGATAGTCCAAAGAAATCTAACTTCTCGCTGTCATGACAACGCATGCATACATTTCCAATAGTGTTACCACTTGCACTCGTTTCATAGTTCAGGTATTTCTCCTTGTCAGCATTCAACACGACGATGATTTTATCATGTGCACATACTTTCGTCGAATAATTCATCTTCACTTTTTTACAGATATGAATTGTGTGTTTATCCTTCCACTGCGTAAAAAATACTGATTTAATGCATGCAATAAACTAGCTAGTGTCGATAACCTGCCATAAAGTACCAGTGGGAAAGCCGCGTCGTGTCTATGAACAAGCATAGAGTACGATTGGTAGATCCGTAAGCATTTTTCATGTCATTTTAAGATTTAAGAAAATTTAGAATTAAAGTGAAACTTTTTATCTTCATGGAAAATAATCACAATCATAGTATATAGCTTTTCCTATCTTCTACGGAAAAATTTAGAAGTGAACTTTAAATTTTTTATTTCTTGGGACTTTTCTTCTTCCGGGAAAATAGTTGGAACAGAACTTTAAATTTTTTCATCTCTTTGAGAAAAGTCGGAACTGAATTTAAGAAAATTTAGAATTAAAGTGAAACTTTTTATCTTCATTGAAAATATATTCACAATCGTTACTCTCCCAATTTGATAGACCCCGTGGGACATTACTTTCAAGATATTATTAAAGGGAAATACATGTCTTATTCGTGTTACAGACTACATCTTAAAAACACAGACAATGTAAATAAAAATTAATTGACAAGCAATATAACATAAAAAGACAGCTAAAAAACACGACAAAAAATAAAAAGATGAAAATGTCACATTATCATATACGCAAAAAGAACCATCTATTATAGAAAACCTGGGGGCTTTTAGTCTAAAACCCCAGAGGGTAGGGAAGGTGGGAGTGATATTAGATGGAATTTAAGATATATTGAGAGCTTTTAAAGAAATACCCCTTTTCATTAAGATAAATTCAGGATGTTTCACAATATCCTAACAATATTTTCCAGCTCCCATCTAGTAGGCTTCATTTTTAGAGGGTGTATTCATAAAAGATGTAGTTTTTAGGTTTTTTTTTTGCAGCTTTAAAAGGATAAAGAATAACATACTTAGTTTAAGGAAAAACGAAGGGAGATGACTCAAGGGGAGGGGCTTCCCTTCCCCCAAGGGGAGGAGGAGAGCCTTTTTCTCCGTCACCAGCTCAATAGTGTTTTTTTTATCGTTACGCAAAGTGGTAATTTTCAAGTGTTTATTTATGGTTATCCTGCCTCCCACCACTAAGGTACCGACCTGCTCGCTGGTCGCCTCCAAGGACACGTCCATCCCCCCCCAGGATTGATTTTTCTTAGCCCAGAGTACATTTTTCTCCAAAATATCAGAACACGCAAAGGAGGGAAATTCTATATTGAGAAATTCTTGTTCCCGCCAACCCCATGCGCTGTGGGGGAGTTTGGTCTGTGTCTACTCTTTTTTGGGGACGGAATCTGACCATCCTACGCGCAGTGGGGGAGTTTGGTCTGCGTCTACTCATTTCGAGGATGGAATCCAGACTTCGGCTATGCGATAAAGCAGGTTAAAAAAAGTTATTGCTCGAGATAATATAGAATGTACTAATAATAAGGAAGTTATCATATAATTTCTACGGCAACCCTCTAGCGTCACATCATCCTGTTTCTAGCGCTCAGCTAGCAAGATTTGTATACTGGCAAAATTCCTGCCCTGGCAAAATTCCAGCCATAGATACATTGTTTTTTCTGGAGGACCCCTGGATATCCCGGGATCAGGTCTAACATGAATGACGCAAGTGTATCTCACAAACTAGACTAGAAGGACTCCATGGAGCTCCAGCACGGCACACACACACATGCGTATTGCGTATTAACGGCGATGTATATCTTAAGCAAAGATACCTAATGGGAGAGCTTGGAAGATCATTTTGCGAAAAGGGTAGATGTCCAAACCGATAAAAAGTATACTTATAGTCCAGAGCGAAATAGCGCTACGACACTGTTTTCATACTAGAACGAGCTCTCCACATCACACCCTCCCCCTTTGAAAGCAAAGAAGCCCCTCCCCTTTTTATTTAATGGTGTTTGATACTCTAAGCATTTCACCTCACAATGTTCCACTATTACTGCCCCTGTGACATTCCCCTTTGATGACACCCCCCCCCCCCGAAAAAAAAAAAAAATTCAGAATTTTCTTGAGTTTTATTTTCAAGTCATTCATTCGGGTTTTTCGCAAGCAATTCATTCTACAGTGCAGCACTATAACTACTATAAGATACCCCTCTGCCATCACCCAATCTCCCCAAAAAAACGTTTTCAAGACATTTCTTGTTTAAAAATTTTATTTTCAAGTCATTCATTTGGGTTTTCACAAGAAATTCAAACTATAGTGCCACACTATAACTACTTTAAGACAGCCCTCTGTCATCGCCTCATCTCAAAACAAAACATTTTTAAGACATTTCTTGTCCAAAATTAAAGTCCTTCATTCGAGTTTTTGCAAGCAATTTGAACCAAAATACCACATTATAATTACTCTAAGACACACAACTGTCATCACACCCGTCCCCCCACAAAACACTTTTCACATATTTTTTTGTTAGAAATTTTATTTTCAAGTCATTCATTTGGGTTTTCGCAAGCAATTCACGCCTCATTACGATGCTATAACTACTCTCTAGCACCCCAGTGACACCCGTCATCATCATTTTAAGAGTCTTCTAGTGACAAAAGAGTCACACACACACACACACACACACACACACACACACACACACACACACACACACACACACACACACACACACACACACACACACACACACACACACACACACACACACACACACACACACACACACACACACACACACACAACACACACACACACACACACACACACACACACACACACACACACACACACACACACACACACACACACACACACACACACACACACACACACACACACACACACACACACACACACACACACACACACACACACACACACACACACACACACACACACACACACACACACACACACACACACACACACACACACACACACACACACACACACACACACACACACACACACACACACACACACACGCACACACACACACACACACACACACACACACACACACACACACACACACACACACACACACACACACACACACACACACACACACACACACACACACACACACACACACACACACACACACACACACACACACACACACACACACACACACACACACACACACACACACACACACACACACACACACACACACACACACACACACACACACACACACACACACACACACACACACACACACACACACACACACACACACACACACACACACACACACACACACACACACACACACACACACACACTGATCATGGGAAATCCAGGGCTCTTCCAGAAAAACAACGTATCAATGGCTGGAATTCTGCCAGGGCGAGAATCATGCCAGTGCGTGAATCTTACTAGCTGAGCGCTAGAAATAGGGATAATGTGACGTTAGAGGGTTTCCGTAGAAATTATGTGATAACTTCCCTATTATTACTACATTTTTTGTTATCTCGAGCAATGGCGTTGTTTTTAACCTCCTTTATCGTATAGCTTAAGTCTGGATTCCATACTCGAAATGAGTAGACGCAGACCAAACTCCCCCGCTGCGCGTAGAATGGCCGGATTCCGACCTCGAAAAAGAGTAGACACAGACCAAACTCCCCTATGGCGTATGGGGTGGGCGGGAATAAGAATTTCTCGAAATAGAATCTCCCCTCCTTTTCGTGTTTTGATATTTTGGTGAAAAATGTACCCTGGGCTAAGAGAAACCGCTTGGGAGGGGGGACTGGACACTTCCTCGGAGGCGAACCGCGAGCAGGTTGGTACCTTAGTGGAGGGAGGCAGGATAACGATAAATAAACACTTTAAAACTACCACTTTGCGTAACGATAAAAAAATAAAAACACTGTTGAGCTGGTGACGGAAAAATGGCTCCCCCCCCAGAGACAGTCCTCCCTCCCCTGGAGTCCTCTCCCTTCACTTTTCCTCAAATTAGGCATGTTATTCTCTATCCTTTTAAAGCTACAATAACACCTAAATACTACATCTATTATCAATGTTCCCTTTGAAAATGAAGGCTACTAGGTGGGAGCTATTGTTAGGATATTGTGAAATATCCGTGAATTTATCTTAATGAAAAAGATGTATTTCCTTAAAAGTTCTTAATGTGTCTTAAATTCCATCTAATATCACTCCCACCTCCCCTACTCTCTTGAGTTTCAGGCTAGAAGACCCTTGGTTTTCCATAATAGATGGTTATTTTTGCGCATATGATAAGATGACATTTTCGTCTTTTATTTTTTGTCGTGTTTTTTAGCTGTCTTTTTTATGTTTTATTGCTTGTCAATTTGTTTTTATTTATATTGTCTGTGTTTTTAAGATGTACTCTTTAGCACAAATAAGACACATATTTCATTTTATTAATATCTTGAAAGCAAATGTCCCCCAAAGTCTATCAAATTGTGAAAGTAACTCATCATTCTAACGAGTGTCAAAAAATGGGAAATCTAACTAATATCAGCTCACCCACGGGATGGGGGGAGGGGGTGGTGTCATATGGATGAAGTACCATGGCAGTGTGAAATGTTTTGTGGGGCCTTAGGATTTGCTTGGGTTGCAAAAACTAGAATCACGAGATTTAAAGACATAGTTTTTATTAGGAAATGTCTGAAAGATGTTTTGGGGAGATTTAGCGATGTCTTGGGGGTGTTTAATATCCTCCATAATTTACCAAGGTAGTATTCGTTGTCATTGACTAGTATGCTCGTAAGCTTAAAGATGAGGTGGGAGGTGCTAAATGAATTTTTTCGCTAGAGGGGAGTGAAATCTAAGAATACTCAATGAAATGGTCCATTTCGCTGAAGTTCCTTCAATAATACCTCTTAATATGGTTTAAATGTATCACTAATATCACGTCACCCAGGGGATGGGGGGATGGTATCTCAAGGGTGAAATGCCACGGCAGTTTGGAGTATTTTTTGGGGCGTTAGGATTGGCTTTTGGGATGCAAACACTTGAATCACAGGATTTAAAACCATAATTTTTATTAGAAAATGCCTGAAAGATTTCTTTGGGGGGATGTAGGGATTTCACGGGGGTGTTTAATAACATCCATAATTTACCAAGGTGGTATGCATTGTTATTGACTAGTATACTCTAGAGCTTAAAGATAAGGCGGGAGGTGTTAAATGAATTGTTTCGCTAGAGGGGGAGTTAAACCTAACAATACTCAATGAAATGGTGCATTTCTTTAAAATTCCTTTAGTCATACTTCTAATATGGTTTAAATGTATCATTAATATCAACTCACCAAGGGATGAAGGGGGGGGGTGTTTCACATGGGTGAAATGCCATGGAAGTGTGGAGTGTTTTGTGGGGCATTAGGATTGGCTTGGGTTGCAAAAACTAGAATCACGGGATTTAGAACCATAATTTTATTAGGAAATGCCTGAAAAAAGTCTTGTTAGGGTTTAGGGGGGGGGGGGTCTTGTAATATCATTGTGAGTTAAACTACAGCTTAAAAGTCATGGTGAGGACATTAAGGAATTTTTCCCATGGAAGTGATGAAAATCTAACAGGTACTCAATAAAATGGGTATTTTCCTTAGTAGTTCTTAATATGTCTTAAATTGCATCTAATATCACTCCCCCTACACTCCAGGGTTGCAGGCTAGAAGCCCTGATTTTTAATAATAGATGGTTCTTTTTGCGTATCTTATATGAAGCCCCCTGGTTTTCTATAATAGATGGTTCTTTTTGGGTAAATGATAAGATGGCATTTTCATCTTTTATTTTTTGTCGTGTCTTTTAGCTGTCTTTTTTATGTTTTATTGCTTATCAATTTGTTTTTATTTACAATGTCTGTGCTTTTAAGATTTATTGTTTGGAACGCCTCTCTCATACCTAGGTATTTACGTAATTTAAACATGCATTTCCACTTTACTGCTAAAAATACCTTGAAAGCAAATGTCCCCTTGAAATAGATGTTTTCCAAGTGCATGCCAAATTGGCATAAACACGCCGTTAAGTGCAAAAAAAATAGGGAATCTCAGGTGTCATACAATAGTTTACTTTTAGAATATGGTTCAAGGTACAAAATATTTTGAAATGATTTCAGGGACGACTTGCTTGGGGCGCAGTACCATTGGAAGGGAATGACCTTTCGAGTCCTGGCAGGGTCAAGAACTCTAGAAAAAAAATATGAAAGTTGTTTTTGAGCGAAAAAATAAACACCGAAAAAGAAAATTTCGTGAGTATTTTGGGGGAAAAATATCAAATTGGTATTATCTGGCAGTGATGGATGCGCAATTACTACGTAATTTTACCTGAAGTGTGTTCCGCCATTAAGCTAATGAAGAAAAACGCTTTAGGGGTTTCGGGCGAAAAAAGTACCACGTGACAGTGTCGCACAATAGTTACGTAGGGTGTGAACGATAAGCGGGGGATTCCCCCATGCGTCCCTGTGGTAGGGTTACGCAAAATTACGTCAAGCATATTAGACCTGTCTTTTTGAAACGGGGTAAGTCGTATGACATCATTGAGTCCAGAGGGTTGTGTCATGGAGTCTTGGCAGCTTTGTTCCCTTTAATAAAACCGGTAACCGCGCTGTGCAGGTTCAAGGGGTTGGTAGCTCCACTTATCTTACCCTTTAAAGGCGAGGGTTTTGTCGCGTGGTGTAACATGCGCTTGAAACAGGGGTTTGTACCGTGACGTCAGAGGACTGTCACAGAAAAGCAACGGGCACTTGTTATAGAAAAACACCTGACCTAACCCAACCATTCAACTCTTGCCAAGGAGTGTCATAGAAAGTTTGATAGGGGTGTTGTGACGTCAGAGGGCTGTCACAGAAGAGCACCTGACCTAGCCTAACTATTGAACTCTTGCCAAGGACACGCCAATTCTTCCCAAAAATGGAAATCTTGCCAGGGCTCTCATAGGAATCTTGCAAGGGTTGTTGTGACGTCAGAGGGCTCTCATAGGAAAACAAAGGGGTGTGTCATTGAACTCTTGTCAAGGGCGGGAATGTCGTCTAGAAATAGGTGACCGCATTGTACAGGTGTGTCACGTGACGTCAGAGGGCATGTCACAGAAATGCAAAGGGGTGTGTCACATGACGTCAGAGCGCTGTCATAGAAAAACAAAGGGGCGTGTCACCTATCTTAACCATTGAACTCTTGCCAAGGACACGCCAAATCTTTTCAAAATGGAAATCTTGCCAGGGCTGTCTTGGGAATTTTGATAGGGGTGTTGTGACGTCAGAGGGCTGTCATAGGAAAACAAAGGGCTTGTCACGGAAGTTTTGCCAGGGGTGGAATCATGCCAAGGGTGGAGGGATTCAAAAGTGCCAAGGGAATCATGCCTAGAAACAGGTACAAGAGGCTAGGAACCTCACTTGCAATAGGCCGCTTGTATTCCCATGTTAATTTCGTATTGGGCCGCTTGAAACTTCTGCTATTGGGCCGCTTGAACCAATTGAGGGGGTACTACCGTTATTTATTGTAATTTCTTTTTTGTGTTTGGTTTTATTTATTTATCGATGCTGATTTGTGGTAGTTTCACGCTTGGTAGATTATTTGATTTTATTTTTGCTTATTTTTTGTTTAATGGAGTTCTTTACTTTTCTTTGAAAAACGTGTTTTGTGGAAAAAGTTTTTTTAATTAATGGCAGAAAACGCCAGACTTCTAACATTAAAATGCGTTTGATTATCATGTTTCCAAAAACAGCAGTAGATGGAAGGACAGGACTTCCAAAATCGGACAGTTCTCTCCAGAAAACCGTATAGTAACAGCATAAGAGTTCACAATCTGACAACAGTCGACAAGCAGATGAACAGCAAGACTACCTCCATCCAGCTACTTTCTGTTTCAGAATCTTGTCAAAGATACACTTAATGTATTAACAGAGAAAAAAAAAACTATATAACTGATTACAGCTATGTACAAATCGGCCGTCCAGGATCAAAACATATTCTCAATGGAAAATTATTTATACGCCTTATATATCATTCTTACTCCTGCTGCATTGATTTATTTATTATACGAGCAAAATAA
This sequence comes from Artemia sinica, assembly GCA_027921565.1. Classification (NCBI taxonomy): domain Eukaryota; kingdom Metazoa; phylum Arthropoda; class Branchiopoda; order Anostraca; family Artemiidae; genus Artemia; species Artemia sinica. Next base: position 15,216,019 of record CM051259.1, on the reverse strand, counting down.
ATTGATATCTGTTTGTTTGTTGATCTCTCTCCCCGCCAGAAAATGTCTTGGTCGGTACCCACTTACTTTGTATAAAGAGAGAGCTGAATTTTTTAGAATGTACAATGAGCTAGGATACTTGTGCGCATTTTATTATAGAAACAATATCTCGCTTTATCATCTAAAGAAATATATGAACGATAAAACCATTTCATTACAACCAGAAGCGCAAAGTTCAAAATCTTACCGAATCAATGCTGGAGCTCTTATAAAAAAAAAGGACTGGGTGGGCTTAGAGAATCCAGGAAACTTATGTCATTTTCTACCTAAACTTTTGACGTGCAATTGCTCAACGTGTAAACGTAGTTTTTTTCAGTATATTGTGTTTTTTTTTTAACATTTGAGATAGCTTTAGTCTTTTATTTAAAAGCCTTAAAAGTCATCAGAAAGTTTTTATATGGAGTTAGGTTGATTCTTTAAACGAAAAGCAAGATTTATAACCCGAAAAACATGGATTTTGTTTTTTCTGTTATAAAGAAAAATAAGTAGAAGCTTATTCTGAATGATGGATGTCTTGAGATTCCTACAAAGAGGAAATTTTCTTACCCCAATCCTAGGACGCTTTATTGCAATTGGAAAATGATCAGTCAGTTTTCAGAGGATGCAAAAATTTAAGGGATTTGTGAACTTTGGGATCAATATAACTTCATTTCATAAAACCTCAGCTAGCTGAAAACTTGAAAAACACGCCTCTCCCATGAAAAAAATTTACCACAGCTTTTGCGATGTGTCCAAACATTAATAGTTCAGTGTATAAAAAAATTATGCGTATAACTTTTCGAAAACAGTTGGTAGGGATTGATTCTTGTCTATTTACCTTGCGTATGTTGATTCTTCCAAAAACTTGAAAAACTAGTTGCAGTACCTTGGTTTCCTGCCATGAATGAATAAAACTATATTTAATGAAGAGAAGGCGTCAGAAAAATATTCCAATATTAGCTCCAGGATTATACCTTTATAACTTTTAGTATAAATTTTACCCTCTCAAATGAAAATCGCAGATTTATCATTTACATTTTACAATTTACATTTACATATGCTTGCAAAAATATAAATAAAACCATGTCTTGTAACTCAAATTCGAATTTTTACTACTCGGTGCTAAGAGGGAAGTGTGAAGTCGAAGATAGGTCTCTATTTTTGTCCAATGTGTGGAGACGGAAATGATGATTTAATGCATTTTTGGGTATTTGCAAGGAACTGAAAGGACCGAAAGAAATCATTTTGTTCAGGGTGGTTTTTAAAAGACAAATAGGTGGATTATATATTGAATGATATAAGTCTTATGGGGATTAAAAAGTTGGGAAAGTTTGTGGGTACAGGTATAGCAAAAAGGGACTATTTTCTACAAAGTGTTTATATATTAATTTGGATTTAAGGGTAGGTTTGCTTGTAGATTTTATATTGTTGTATTTTTATAATAAAAAAGACTAATTAAAAAGGCTCCTAGTGGAAATAAATACCAAACGGCCTCACACTGTTTGATGTCTGAGCGTGTTTCTTGAAATTATGTTGTAAAAATGCCAAAATGTAATCGTCTACACAGGTCAGCAGTTTTTCTAGAGGGGACTCCAGGGGTTGAAGTCATTTGTTAAAATATTTAAACTTTAGATAAATATGTGCTTTTTTGTAAAACTATATACAAACGGAAGCATATTTGTCTTTGCTGGACCAAGAACTTCTGAGGCCCTATAGCTCATTATCGCGTTTATAAAAACCTTACATTCGTTTTCTCAAAAAAAAAAAAAAATAAATAAAATAAAATAACAATATCGCATATGGAAATTTGCATTAGCTGGATCTACCACCCAAAAATGGATTGGATTATCTCCAAAATTTAGTCCTACCCGCTCTACTACCCTGATTTTGGTTTTTGAAAAATATAATATAATTCTCTTACGGCTTACAAAGTTTTATCCTGATATTGTTCATCAATATCTTGCCTTTATACGCTTAACTTCTAATGCACAATTTTTCACATTAAACTAGTTACTTCTCTTCTTTGTTATTTGAAAGTCTCCGATTTGTTTTTTAAACCTTTCTAGGTCAATGCTTCAAGGAAATACTAGAATCTAGGTTTCAAATCTGAGGTAGTTTTACCTTTGGAGAAATCGTGAGAGAGTGCGCCGTTGATTTTAAAATAAAGTTTTCATTAGATCTCTAAACTCTTATTTGTCATTTATGAAATTTATTTCTTATTAATCCTTAATTTCAAGGGTTTCAATAGCTTATCAAACTGAATAATATGGCCTAATGATAAGTTTATATTTCTTAGGCTGAAATCTAAGATGATAACCAAAAGTTAGGTTGAAAATTTTAGTTAGGTTGAAATTAGGTTGAAACGCATGAAATTTTTATTCTATTGTTGTTAGTAGGCAATTAGTTCAATTAATGCTTTTTAGGATATGATTTAACATGTCGGATTAATAAGCTTGAAAAGTCAGACCTGATTTAGAGAGTTAAAAATAAATGCAATTATCGCACAAATTACATACTATTTTACTTATAAATTAATTCTCAGGCAAGAAGCTACTGAAAAAAAACAGTGTTATTAAGGACTAATATCAGAGGCAATGCTATAGGGCTGCCTCTGAGTTAAGGCCGTATGACCTCTAGTAAAGGCCACACGGCTCCAATGTTTTATTATTTTTTGTTTTCCCAGAGGCACTTCATATGGAAGGGGTTCTCATCGATACTTCAAAGGGGGCTCATTCGATTGCAAATCGAGAGTTCTAGTGCCCTTTTTAATAGTTGAAAAGGATTGGAGGGCAACAAGCCCCCCCCCCCCCACGCCTATCATTCCCCCATACACATCCAATCAAAATTTTAAGATAGCTATTTTGTTCAGCGTAGTTAATATCCAAATGGAAAATATGTTTTTGTGGAGGACACTCCCTACACATCCCTCAGGGCAAGGGTTTTAAGCTATGCCCTTGGGGCATATAAGGTTTTTATGGATGACGTTGTCGTAGAAACTTCAAAAAAAGGCTAATTCGATTGGAAATTCTAAGGGCTAGTGCCCTTTTTAATAGTCGAAAGTGATTGGAGGGCCACTAGCCCCCCCACTCCCATCATTCCCCAAAACACATTCAATCAAAATTGTGAGATAGCCATTTTGTTCAGGTAGTTGAATTCTAGATAGAAAATATGATTTAGAAGAACACTCCCCTACAAGCCTCAGGGCAAGGGTTTTAAGGTATGCCCTGGGGGCATATAAGATATTTATAGAAGGTGTATTCGTAGAAACTTCAAAAAAGGCCCATTCGATTGGAAATTCAAAGGGCTAGTGCCCTTTCTAATTTTCGAAAGTGATTGGACGGCAACTAGCCCCCCACGCCCATCATTCCCCCAAACACATACAATCAAAATTTGAGAGAAATATTTTGTTCAGCGTAGTTGATTTCCAGATAGAAAATATGTTTTTGAGGAGGACACTCCCCCAGAACCCTCAGGGCAAGGGTTTTAAGTTATGCCCTGGTGGCATATAAGGTTTTTATAGAAGATGTTGTAGTAGAAACTTCAAAAAAGGCTCATTTGATGGGAAATTCAAAGGGCTAGTGCCCTTTTTAATAGTCGAAAGTGATTGGAGTGCAAATAACCCCCCTATCACGCCCACCTTTTCCCCAAACACATCCAATCAAAATTTTGAGATAGGCTTTTTTATTAAACGTAGTTTTAAGCTCTGGAAATTAGGTCTTTGAGGATAACAACTCCCCCACAGCCCTCAGGGCAAGGGTTGTAAGTTATGCTCTGGGGGCATATAAGGTTTTGTATAGACAACGTTGTCGTAGAAGCTTCAGAAAGGGCTCATTCGATTGGAAATGTAAATGGCTAGGTCGCTTATTTATAGTCGAAAGCGATTCTAAGGCAACTGACACCCCTTCCACGCCCCAATTTCCCAAAACACATCCAATCACAATTTTGATATAGCTAATTTGTTCAAAATAGTTGAAAGTTCTGGAAATTATATGTTTGAGCAGGACACTCCCCCCACAGTCTTCAGGGCAAGGGTTATAAGCTATGCCCTGAGAGCATATATGGCTCTTAAGAAAGGAATGCTCGTATAAACTTCAGAGAGGGCTCATTTAATTGGAAATTGAAAGTTCTAGTTCAATTTTTGAGTGGCAAACGATATTGGAGGGTAACCAGCTTCCCCCCACCAAACCCTTTTTTCCCAAATACATCCAATAAAAATTTTAAGATAGCCATTTTGTTAAAAATAGTTCAAAGATCATATAATAAAAATTCCGGTGTCGACACAACCCCTCAGGGCCAGGGGGAGCGTTGTAAGTTATGCCCTGGGGACTTATATGGGTCTTATGGAAAGGATGCTTGTATTAACTTCAAAGAGGGCTCATTTGATTGGAAATTGAAAGTTCTAGTTTACTTTTTAAGAGTCAAAAGTGATTGGAGGGCACCTGTCCCCCCCCCCTCCATGCCCTTTTTTCTCAAACCAATCCGATAAGAACTTTGATATAGCTTTTTTTTTAAAATAGTTCAAAGACCATATAACGAAAACTCAGGGTCAACACAGCTCCCCAGGGCCCGAGGGCAGGTGTTGCAAGTCATGCCCTGGGGAAATATATGGTTCTTATTGAAGGGATGCTCTTAAAAAATTCAAAGATGGATAATTTGATTGGGAATTGAAAGTTCTAGTTCAGTTTTTTTGAGTCAAAAGAGATTGGAGGGCAACTAGCCCCCCCCCCCCCCCACGCATTTTCCCCCCAAATGCATCCAATAAAAATTTTGAGATAGCCATTAAGTTAAAAATTGTTCCAAAGTCATACAACAAAAGCTCAGGTGTTGTCACAACCCCACAGGGCCCGGGGACAGGCGTTGTAAGTTATGCCCTGGGGCATATATTGTTCGTATGAAAGGGATGCTCGTATAAACTTCAGAGAGAGCTCATTTGATTGGATATCAAAAGTTCGATCTCACTTTTTAATATTCAAAAGAGATCCGAGGGCAGCTAGCCCCCCCCACCTCTTTTTCAAAACCCGTCTGATGAAAATTTTGAGATAGCAATTTTCTTAAAAGTAGTTCAAACATCAGATAATAAAAAACTCCGAGGTTGACACAAACCCATTTTTTCACTTTGATATTGTTACTTCGATATCAGTTTTGATACTTTGATGAATATTTGATTTTTTTTAAAGTTTGATTTTGAAATAAGGAATTTTTAAAAACTTGAAATTTTTTGCAATCAAAAACGAACAAAAATTAATTAAAAAAAAACTGTCCGAAAAATAAGTTTTTCAAAGAGAAGTAAAGGCCATTTTAAACTTAGGCTCAGCAGATACAAATACCTTTTAAAATTCAAACTCAATACGACCAGAAATTACTTTTAAAGAATAAATGAAACCCAAAACGAACAGAAATTAAATAAGCAATCATAGCAAAAACATAGAAAAAGTAATAATATAAATGAATAAATAGATCTTAAAGCGAGCAATGCTTAGATTGACTATGAAAATCAAGCTTAAGACGAAAATTTTTTTTCGTATTGAAGTACAACTGAAACTTTAAAGGAACAGAAATTAAATAAACAATCAATGCAAACAAACATACAATAGATATTAACGTAAATTAATAAATAAATCTTAAAACGAGTGAAACTTAAATTGAATTTGCAAATCAAGCTTGAAACGAACAAAAATTACCACATACAAGAGTTTTGGTATGACCTCCTTCTCTCACTGTAAAAGTCTAAGACTTACTGCGTCACTGGCGCTTTACTGAAAACTATATGCGTCTTGAACAGTCTTGGAAAGTATAAACAACGTCAAATTGAATATTTCATGTATAATGATATGAATTGTTCAAAGATCCATCAGTTCAAGAATTAATTTCACTGTAATTGTATTTTTATTTTCAGTGTTGTAAGAACTGGAAAAGAAAAGCATTTGTAATATAATCCGTTTTCAGTTAAGCGCCAATGACGCAGTAGGCTTTGGTTTTTATTTACAGTTAGGAAAGCAGGCAAAAATCCAAACACTTGTCTGTAGTGAAACTATATTCGCCTTTAACAACTTTAAAAAGAGCTAATAAATTAAACTGAATATTTGATGTATAATGATATTAATTGATGAAAGCTCATTAGTTCAAAACGTTACTATAATTTTTATTCTAATTTTCAATATTAAGTAAAAAGAAAAATATTTGTCATAAAATTGTTTTTATTGTCATAAAGTTGGTATATTTATATCTATTGTATGTTTGTTTGCAAAGATTGTTTATTTAATTTCTGTTCGTTTTAAGTTTCAGTTGTACTTCAATAGGAAAATATTTTTTTCGTCTTAAGCTTGATTTTCATATTCAATCTAAGAATTACTCACTTTAGGATCTATTTATTCATTTATATTATTACTTGTTGTATGTTTTTGCTATGATTGTTTATTTAATTTCTGCTCATTTTGGGTTTCATTTATTCTTTAATAGTAATTTCTGGTCGTTTTGAGTTTGACTTTTAAAAGATATTTGTATCTGCTGAGCTTAAGTTTAAAACGGCTTTTACTTTTCTTTGAAAAAGCTTATTTTTTCGGAAAGTTTTTTTTTTAATTAATTTTATATAAGAAATGATTACCAAATAATGAAAGTTAAGTGGTAATTTTCAAGCTTCTTTTCCTTACCCATTGATCTGAATAAAAAACACTGTCCCTGACACATTGTTTGTTTTTGTTTTGCCTTCTTGCTGATTATTTCTAAATTTTATTCTTTTCTTATTTTTCACTAATAATAATGAAAATTTCCTCCTAAAAAATGGCCAAAATTAGGTGAATTCATTAGCTTGAAGCCTTTTGAACTTGAAGCTTGTAGCGACAAATAACTGTGGTGATATAAATAAATAGTAGTTTTGGATCTTTTGGATCTATGCTCAAAATTCAAAAGACAATTTGTGCGAATAAATCCATTTTAAGGAAATATATATTTAATTTGCTTTCTTTCACTGTATCCTTTTAGTTTAATTTTGGAATAGATAACTGTAAATCTCTAGATTATTCAAACACTACAAAATCAGTCAAATCCCTCCCCCTCCCTCAAACCATTCACATAATAACAAGTTTTTTCTCACCTTAATGAACACCATCTACTCCGCCTCTCCCCAACCAAGAATCACTACTTTCCACATACTGAGGACCAGTTGGTTCTTTGATTCTAATAGGATTGTTTTGCTCAGTTATAGCCTTTTAAAAAAAAAAATGCAGACTAACCATCCAACCGTACACGGACCCAGAGAAATTGGAGGAGACATCCTTGAGAGGGATCTCTACTTTTAGTTTACGTCACATTTTCTACTTCACAAAACTAATTTTTGGCTATAAAAGTATTTTGCCCCATGAACTCTTTTTAGCCTTATATATTTTTTTTTAAATATTTTCTTTTTTGTATTTACCCTGAAAAAGGCGTTTTTTTTAGGAATTTCATTGAAAATATGAAAAATAGAAAAACTGTCACCTTAGATTTCCAGAAAAAAAACACATTTTTTTAAAACTTCCTCCTCTTCAATATCGTGAATTAGCGTCACTTTTGGAAGGTTGTTCATTCAAATGAAAATCAAAAGTTCTAGTGCCCCTTACAGGACCCAAAAGTGATTTTGAAAGCAACAAACCTAGCTCCCATGCTATTTTTGATACCCGTCCTCCCCATATACGCCTCCTCATATCAAATCAAAATTTTTATATAGATATTTTATTAATCATTGAAAAAATCTAATGAATGTGCCTCCTGGGATGGAACAACTACCCTCCCCGCATCTTACTTCGAAATTTTAGCAATCATTCCTTAAGCCAAGGTAAAAGGAACTGGGGAGGCAATAGGAGCTGGGGAAGCCTTAGCTGGAAATCTTAGCCTCAATTCCAACATCAGCAGCATTTTTTCAAGTAATTATTTCAATTGCTAAATTAAAGTCACAGGCTTGTTTATGGCTATATTTAAGTTTGCGACTATACATACTCCCAGCTGAGCTATGAGATGAGATGAGATGAGATGGGTTTTATTTTTCAAATAAAAGTTACATCATACTTAACTGACACGTACCACATTTTTTAAGTAACACTATCAAACAAACGTAAAAAATGTTAAGAACGTGTGACGCTTTAATAAGCCACTATTGTGGCTTGAGCAGCGTCACACAATCTTTCATCACAAACCAAACTCATTCACTCTTCCTACTCTTTCCTTAACTTTCAATACTATTCAGCCTTCCCGAATAAAATATAAAAAATATACCCACAAAACAAACCCAAAAAATAAAAATATAAGTGGAATATATAAAAATATATTCTTGCTGAATATGCAAGAGTGGAAGATTGTATTGGGCGCCAGCAGTGGGGGGGGGGGGATCAGGGGGGCATGCCCCCTGGCAATTTGGGACTATAAAGGTATTATAAGGGAACCAAAAGAAAAAAGCAGAATATGGAAAAACCATGGGGAAAAATGTGTGTTACTCCATTGTTGACTGCCTGCCAATAGATTTTGTCCGTATAACTAAAGTGTAAGAGCCTTACTATTGATAGAATTCAATCAAAGAATCAGCTTTTTATTGTGACTCTAAATATGAATTTGTTTATTAGCAATTAGTGCAGTTATTAAATAGACAAGAAAGTTCGTATAATTAAAGAAAACACAAGGAAAACAACTTAATAAGGGTTAATTTCGGTAAAAATATGCCGTCAACTTTTGCTTGCATTGCCAGAGTACCCATGAGCTGATATATGAAGCCACTATAATCAGAAATGTTTCCCCTGAACGGAATGCTGGGATATTTTGTATTTTCCCCCTGAACGGATACGCTTTTTATGTTTTATATCATTTATTTATTTTTCCAGGAGTGATTGTATTCATCTAGTGGTCGTTTTGAGAAAGATTAATTTTTTACAGTTATGAAATATAAAGGTGTCAATATATTAGTTTTTGGTATTCAAAATTAAATTAAGAATATTGAATTAAAAATTTTCATTTTATTTTCTTAATCTTAGTTTTAATGTTTTACTTACAACAAATTACTTTGATAATGTGTTGCTTTTTTACAAACAATTGAGTCTAAAGGCATGAAATATTTTGGTGTTTGATAACCAAGTTCAAAACTGTCGATATTGTTAAAAAATATCCGTCCTCTGCTTCGGCATTGCTCAACAGAACTGAATGCTGGGAGTTTATATCTTAGTTTTTGTAAGTAGGCTTAGAATAGTTTACACAAGGAGTAGAGATACTCAAATATCATCCTGCCTGCATAGACCACGTTTTGTCTCCTTCGTAGCCTTACTTTTTACTGTCAAGTTTGGCTTTTTTCAAAATTTTAAAGAAAATTTGCAATTGGAAAGATAAGATTTTTCAAAACACTAAAAATACTTTTGTTTAATGAGCAAGGTGTTGAGAAGGGGGCACTCCCCCTTATATACAAAGTAATTTACATATGCTTTAAGTTTTGAATTTGCTTCTTACTTTAGTTGAAAACCCTTTTCTATTTGTTTAATAACATTTCATGAAACTGTGAAGTTTTATGAATGCAGTACTTTGGGTAACGCAGAAAAAAAAAACGATCAATATTTCAATGATCTCTGTTTGGATTTTGATGAGTAATCAAACAGTTCGTGATTATGAACTGTAAGTACGGAGCGACCCGGCTCAATAATAATCGAACTCTAAAAAACTGAATTTTGATACCAATTGATACTTAAAAGAATTGGCTTATTTTGCTTGTTCCAAATATTTAAGTTTCGTTAAGTTTAGTTTGACCCATCAAAAGCAACGAGCATGGGAAAATTTGTCTGATATTCTGAAAAAGGGGGAAAGATCCCCTCAAAGTCATAGAATTTTAATGAAAATCACACCATCAGATTCAGCGCATCAAAGAACCCTGCTGTAGAGGTTTCAAGATCATATCTACAAAAAATGTGGAATTTTGTAATTTTGACCAGAAGAAAGATCACGGATGCGTGTTCATTTTTTTTTTTTTTTTTATTCCAAGGGTGATTGTATCGACCCAGTGGGCCTGGACCGTAGAGGGAGGGTTCATTCTAATGGAAATAAAAGACTCTAGTGCCCTTTTTAAGTGACCAAAATAATTGGAGGGCAACTAGGCCCACTCCCACGCCACCTTTTTCCAAAATCGTTTTTTCAAAATTTTGAGATAGCTTTTTTCTTCAGCATACTTGAAAGACCTAATAAGTATGTCTTTAGAGATAAAATGACCCCCTTCAGCCCCTGGGAAAAGATTTTTAAGTTATAAAATTCGCCCATTGCTTTATTTGTTATTGGGAATATGCATACATTTTTCGGGTGGGGAGGGGAGGAATTTTCTGCTGGGAGGATTTTACACAGGGAGAAATTTCCATGGCGAGGGAATTTTCCAGGGGGTGAAATTTTCAGGGAAATTTTACACTTGGTGAATTTGCCGGAATTCCTATACAAAATTTCTTTATATGTCTTGCTTTTTCTTTACCGATTCAATTTTAGGCGTGGAGATGTTAAGGGTAGTTGTTCGGGGTAAATTTTCGCCAGGATTGAATTGCCCAGAAGATATATCTGAGGGGAGGGGGATTTTTCATGGAGGGGGAGCCAGGTATCCTGGCGCTATTAAAAAAAAAAACGATAAGAAATTCAATTAAAAAAAAAATTTTCAACTGAAAGTAAGGAGCAACATTAAAACTTAAAACGAGCAGAAAGTATAACGTATATAAGGGGGGCGGGGGGTGCTCTTGCTCAACACCTCGCTCTTTTTACGCTAAAATTTAAATTTTGTCCCAATTCTTTAAAAACAACTCTTGAAACACAAGGGTAGATTAATTAGAACAATAGGTAAATTTTTTTTACAGTGCTGAAAAACTGTAGCGTGCAGAGTGAGGTATTGAGGAGAGGGAAAACCCTTCATATACTTAATAGTTTCTGTTCGTTTTAAGTTTTAATTTTGTTCCTTACTATCAGTTGATAAAACTTTTTGTTTATTTAAAGAAGCTTGGAGACGAACATTTTTCTAAGGGTAATGAAAAAAGCATGTCAATTAAAGTAAAAGTATATAAAAATGGAAAAAGTAATCAATCGAATAAAATTACAGAAAACAATTTTTTTTGC
>CM051259.1:15172407-15199907 GCA_027921565.1 Artemia sinica | reverse complement strand
ATTTTTTGAGCGGGCTAATGCACATTTAAAAATTGGTGTTACTGTTTTACAATATGAAACAGAATTTGAGGGGGGTGAGCACAAAAAGGGGTATATATTTCCTGTGAGGGCTCCGTTCATTGAATCAGTAGAAAATTGGATTTGGCTTCTTTACAATCCAGCCAGTAAAACCGATTTAATTGGACGTTTTTTTCCAATACCAAAAGTTAGTCGGGTTCTGGTGGAGGATAAATGGAAACAACGGGGAAATGCCATTATTGTCCAACATGTCTTTCTAGATTGCGGTCAGAAATTAGGTTAAACAATCATATGAAGCATTGCAAGTGTCACGGATGTAAATCTGTAAAAACGGTTAGCGGTGACAGGCCATCTTGTGGTTTAAGAACTTTCAAAATTCACTCCAACAGAGTGACAAGGTGGCCTTAGACTGCGAAGCCGCTCTCATAGATGTGTATGATCCATTGAATTCAAAGCTTGTTAAAAACATGAGGTCATTGCAGTCTCTTATGCTCACGCGCAAAGAGACTCGGTGTAATTCCATGCAATTGGTAAAGGTAGTTGAGAGATTTGGGTGGTGAGGATTGTATGCTCTCAGCCGTGACAGCACTCATTAAAACAGTAAATAAATCAATATCACGGCTGCGAAATACATCTTATCCAATGACACTATTACCAGAGGACTAGTTGGCCATTAAAACTGAAAAATTATGTTGGGTTTGTGAGGGGGAATTTATTGAGGGTAATGGGAAATATGGGAAAGGGGAAAGGGAGTATAGGGAAAGGGGGTAAAGGGATGGTCCACGACCATGATCGTTTGGCAACCCGATTGTATCGGGATTGAGCAATTTCCGTGGAATGGCCCATCAATCGTGTAATTTAAACGTTAGTCAACATTATTTTCTACCTGTTTATATACACAATTCCAGCAACGATCTGAAATTTATTTTACCAGCGTTGGAACAATTGAAACGAGGTGGAGTTGTAGATGGCACATGGGTAGATGTTTTTTTTTTCTTATAATATCATACCCAAATCGTCTGAAAAGATGCTGCTCTTAGAATTAAAATGGCAAATAATAGATAATGATAAATTGTGCTGAATAAGATCCGTTTTTAGACTCCTTTAGCTTCTTCCCCAAATCACTAAGATAACTCATTGAAGTACAGAAAGTGACGATTTTAATAGTTTCCCCTCCTTAGGCAACACCTCCTAAACAGCACTTTCCAGACGGTGAAATATATGATTTATTAACGTATAAGGGCATATACCCGTAATGACTACTACAACTCCACCGCGAGGCTTTCTGAGGAACAGTTGCCATCCATCGCCTCGTTCGACGATTCACTTTACGAGCGTCAATGCACCACTGTCGACTATAAATTTGCCAAGAGGGTTTGGCCTAAGGGAGGGTGTAAAAATGGGTGGGATTATTGTACATTGTACCTGGCAAGTGATGTATTGACGTTGCTGGATATTGTGTGTAAGAACACGGATAAAATCTATGGGAATTTGGGTTGGATTTAGGTTATTATTATTCCACTTCTCATTTTGGTGATGGATTTAAATCTTAAAAACAGTAAAGAGGAAACAGCTTGATCACCGATGTGGATCAGCATCTATTTGTAGAGAGATCAATGAGGGGAGGGTATGTTTTTTCATGAAGATCGTATCCTTGAAACTGATCCGACTGGACAAGACACCAGTGTAAAGTCGGATGCAGTTTTCTTAGATATGAACTCCCTCTATCCGTCGGCAATGTCTCACTACTCTTTGCCGTGTGGATATTATAAATGGCTTAACAATCCTCGTGCTTCAGATTTCCCCAACATTGCCAATGTTGAGGAGAATAGACCGCGGGGGTGGGTTTTTGAAATCGATGGTGAAATACCGGTGAGCATCATGACTCGGTGAAGGATTTTGTTTTCCCGTGCATAAACAGAGCGGTGACTAGGGACTCTTTGAGTCTATACAATATATCTAAGGTAGAGGATGGTGGTGGGCACTGGACACCTTCAAAACAAAAACTTATCGCCGACCTTCATCTGAAGAGAATATCGTTGTACATCACGTTCTTTTACGGTGGATGGTAGCCAACGGTTTCAATGTCACAAGGATACATAGAGCCCTCGAATTTGACCATAAACCCTATTGAAAACTTTTATTGACACGTTTGTCGGTAAACGTTTCTGAAGTGAAAACGAAGGGTGAAAAAGGAAAATCTTTAAACTCATTTTGAACTCAGCCTTCGGTAAAATGTGTGAGAGTGTACGTAATCGAAGTCGTTGTGATGTTGTGACTAACCCAAAAGAACGTGCTCGAATCGTTGCCGATCCAAACTTCACATCATTCACCATCAAAGACTCGAATATGGTTCTCTTGAATCGAAAAAAAGAAATGTAATTCTAAATAAAAATATTGCAGATGGCAGCGCAATAACCGAAATATAAAAAAAACTCATGTTGTCATTCTTTTACGATGTGTGTAGGGGCCAATGGCTGGGGGAGGGGGAAGTTCAAGTATATTACGGGGATACCGATTCACTTTTGCTAAAAGTTAGAACCGCGAATTTAATGGAAGATTTGGAAAAAGGCGCACACATTAGCTCCCGAATGGACTTTACCAATTGGGACGAGTCCATTTACCCGGAGCTAGTGAAGCGTCAGGCCCCAAATTAGTTATTAATGTTAAAATCAGAGACGGGAAGTCACTTGATTACCCAGTGGTGTGCTTGCAGGTCCGAAGGTGTACTGTGTGCAAACACACAACGAGGTAATCAAAAAAGTCTGCAAGGGGTTTGCCTAGACACTACGTGAATAAGAATTTTGACATGAATGTATATAGAAAACTGTTTGGAAAATAGTAGAGCTCCAAGGGCGAAAGTCATGGCGATTCGCTCTTTAAAAATTTAAAAACCACACAGTTTTAGTTGATAAAATAGCCATGTGTCCCGTGTCGGATAAAGTCTATGTGTGTGTGGATGGTGTGACGGTGCTACCCCACGGACATTAGCTAACTCTGACCGAAGTGTATGTCGAGATTATAGACATCGCCTCGGTCGGGAAAAAATTCAATAGTAAATGGTTGGGTGGTGGAATTCTTTTTAATAGATTTTTTTCCCAACTCAATACTGGTTTTTTTCCCCCAACTCAGCAGTAGTTTTTTTCCCCCCAACTCATCAGTAGTTTTCTTTTCCCCCAACTCAGCATTTTGTTTTATAGCAAGGTAGAGTCATTTTTTTTTGTAAATGGAAAAATATGATCAAAATCGTTGTTTTTTGGACCCCGCGCCCGCAGCCGGCCCGGGGGCGGGGGGACCGGCCTTTGACCGGCCCGCCGCCAGCGGCCTTCGCGCCCTTCCCCGGGGCTGGGGGGGGGGGAGGGCCCTTTCCAATTGTGATAAGTGCATTTTTTTAGTGTCTTGTTTTGAATTTTATTACGTGATAGTGTCTTTTTCATGTTTTTTTTATGTGTATTAATAAAACATGTAGTTTTTTTGTAGTGATGTTTTTATTCTGTAAATGAAAAATATGTATCATTCTTAAAAAAATGTTTTCTTCTTCTTCTCGATTTGATTAGGAAAATTACTATTATTATTTATTCAAGGGAATGATGCAATCTACAGTCAGTTGTGTTTTCAACATCGATGCAAGTGGGGACTATGTATCAATTTAAAACTACATTTAGATCGTTTCTTTGCGGACAATCACTGTCCGGCAAAACGACACTTTTAAAACAAAAATAATTCAAAATCGTGTCAAAATGTTTTTAGAAAATCCAACAAAGATTTACTATTAATACAGTGTTTTGCAAAAATCCTATGATAGAATAAAAACTATTGCTCCAGACACGAAGTTCATACATGGACTTGACATTTTCAACAGTATTGAATCAAACTCTTGGTTGAATATTGACGATCTGGCTGAGTCCATTGAAGAATGGTCTCAAGAGATGATACAATTGTTAACTGTCCGATCTCATCATCAACGGATCTCCGTAACCCTAGTTCTACACAATCTCTTTCAGCAGAGCAAGTGTATGAGAACACTTGCTTTGAATCGCATCTACTATATCCTCTACAGGGTTGTTCGTGATTCCAGTTCCCTCATAACGTTAAACAGACAGGTGTGTCCGGGTGAACCGAAATTCCTACTCTCGGCCTACAATCACTCTACCAACAAACCCTACGGATATATTCTAGTGACCTGGATCAGAACACACCCCAGGATTTACGTGTAGTCACCGATTTTTTTTTTGCAATGAAATTACTGTATATCTGCCAGTGAACAGTAAAAAAGGTCGTTAGTTGCAATCATGACACTAAGAAACTACATGAACATCGACATTTATTCACCGTCCTAGGTAATTAAAAACCAAGACTTAAGAAGGCCATACTCAAACATGGTGTCGACAGAGAATTCATTAATGTCATATCTGAACTTTGTATAAATCTAACTGAAGGCAATGTTCACCTGCCTGAAGGTGTTAAGCAACAGACAAAGCAACATCGTTCCCCTTGTAAGCTCCCTAGCATCAGCAGCAAAGTAAAAATAAAGGAAACGATTTAAAAAGAAAACGACTTCTTCAAGCGGGCGGTAACTTCTTTACACTTTTACTGCCAATCATTGCAGGACTTGTAAACAGTTTTCTCTAGAGAGAGAATGGCCAAAACCTTATAAATTGACTCCAATTGAACTCACCCTTTCGCCAAAGGAACATTTCGAGGACAATCTCAATAAATTCATTAACAATGAGACAATTGCCGACGAAAACTCATTGGAATAAATTTTAAAATGTATGTTTTCAGAGAGGGTTGCTGTGGATAGAATTGTTCATAGTACCCATGTTTTACACTGACATCCACACTTTTTGCTTTGAAAAGATTTAGAGATATGGTGACAGTGGGATGAGATTCCTTGTGGGGTAGATATGCCATTTCAGTCTAGGAAAAGAAATCTGTTTTCGATCTAAAAATTTTTTCTTCTTGGTTTCTTTTTCTTATTCTTACTTTTCTTTGATAAGAGTGATGATGATGTCTTTCACTTCTGACCTGAGTAGAGACTGATGAGTGATGAGATGTTTCTCCTCCTTTTCAAACCTTTTTTCACTTTCTCGTGATTTTAATCGCTCGCCAAGGGATCGTGCGCCGGACCCAAGATTTTGTGAAACACTTTCTTTAAAATCTTTACCATCACCCCAATCGTGTAGCGTCGAGGATGCAAAATCTGCGGCAACCAGTGCAATATATTTCTTAGCAAGCGGTATTGCAGAGCGAAACAGCTTAGCGAACCAACTGCCAAGACCGTAGCCCAACATTGATGAACGGCCTTTATAATAGTCCATTCCATGACCCAATTGTCGTGGTTGGAGAGCAGTAACATAGCAATCAATATCAGGACACACAAATGTATTTTTTCTATTAGCCATTTTGTTGTTGTTGTTGTTGCCGAATGGTCAAAAATGACATGTAATCACGGCCAAACCTTTTGTTATTGCTAGAGGATCACCTAATTCACTTCTTAGTGTTAACTGACAGAGTTCCAAATACGAAGTGTTTACAGGAACATACTGAAGATGCTTTATATTATAGTGATGAACATGTTCATGTGTTGTTTTTCGTTCAAGAACTCGTAGGAGGGGGACATTTGAATTACCAACTCTCAATGTTTCCTCAAAGGACATAAAGAAATATGCAAGAGTCCGAGGCGAGACCAGGTGGATAATCAGCAAAAATAACTTGATCCATCCGCTAGAAGTGCCTGCGTTTTTCCCATTGATCATATTCTGTTTAAAGCCAAGAACATCTCTCAGATTATCATCGAGATGAATCATTTCAGTGTCAACAGGTGAGGTAGTATAAATCCTATCGTTTTCCATTGAATAATTAAATCGAATGTACCATTCCTACGATATGAGATTTTTTATTGATTGCACGACACAAAACCGTCATAGGACCATATTCTTTATATCTTAATATAACATCCGGATAGTCACTAGATTTAAATGCTTCAACCATTCATACTCGACAAAGAGTGACCAATCGAATGGTATAACTTTTATCTCATACACACGATCCTTTCTCAGGATATCATAGGTATTTCTGAGAAATACAATCGACAAGAGCCACTTCATACTTTCCATCATTGAATTTGATGGTGGGGAAGAGTTTCGTCCAAAAATCACTTGTTTATTAAAATCATTGTAGAGAGTGTCGGAGACGTTGGACATAAACGTTACATAGAAATCATTGGGCATTGTCAATATCTTCAACACTGATCCAAGAATCAAAATCAGAGTTGTATCCTAGCCAACGAACAAGCAACTGTTTCATACCCTTGTGAGTACGAGTCTTTAATATCTTTACAATCTGATAGATTCCGGTGTTTTTAACTTTTTGTGATTCATAATCATGAAAGCCGCCGAGAATCTCATTATATTTCATGTCGCGTAGACGATACGTTATGGGGGTAGTGTCAAAGAGTTTGGAGACTTTAAAAAGTTCAGTGGACCATAAGTACTTACCCTTTTCAAAAACATTAGTAGTTCGATTGATTCGAACAGTATCATCAACATTGAATTTCTTCTTTTTCTTCTCATTACCACTTCCACCACCACCATTGGAATATTGTTTAAGAAACGTGTCAAATGCATTGACATCACGATAAACTTCTGTTTGGGGATTAGTTTGGACAGGGATCAATGTGGACGTTGATTATAAATCACATGATTTCATCCAAATCATGAATAGAAGCAGCAGTATTTTTTAAAGTGCAATATCTAGAAATTAAAAGTCAAGTAGTTTCTTATCAATCGTTCAGCCAGTGCTGCCTTTATTGGACTATGAATATGATAGAGTATTTGTATTATATTTCAGTAGAATCGTCTTTACATGGGGATTAACAAACTCACTACCCCGATCCGTTTGAATCTTCTTATAGTAATCCTGTTTAAGATGATTTCAAGAGCTTTTTAGCAACTTCATCGCCGCTCTTTGACCGCAGTGGAACGGCATATACATACCGACTAAAAAAACACTGATTGTAAGTAGAATGTAAATGTATGGGTGATGGGACGCCGTTTGAATCTCGTCCAGAGTCAAAAGATCTGCTTGTAGTATTTGTAATGGGAAAAAGGCTTTAGTTTTTCGATAGTGATTACCACGAACTCTACGATTACAATGTAGAGTGTAACTTGATTCATTCTGTAGATACTCTGCCGCCCGATTCTTTTCAAGTCCAGTGACTACAGCAAGTGTGGTGGGTGAACTTAAGCTCCCCAATGCACCAATATTCCTCATAAACATGTTTCAATGATTCAACCATTTTGAACGTAAACACGTAGTGAAGTGTCCACTGCCCATTTGCATACTAACAGGTGATGGTGAGGGGATGCAGTGATATTGAGACGTCTTCGCTTGACTCCTCCACTCATAACTCTTGTCAAAATCATTTCCACTTGGCGTGCTAGTATTTTTTCCGAAAATGATTTAAAAACATCTTTTGATATTTGACTAAATTCCTTTGATCGTTTTAAAACATGTTTATTGGCAATAAGGCTTTTTGGGAAAGTTTGATGAGTTTAAAAATGTATGCAGATGACTGTCAAATCGTACAAGTCTTTTACGATTCGTGATCAAATCTGATAATAAATGAAGTAGAATATAGGTCTTACCATGGATTACAACTTGATTCCCATTAGCATCAATTTGAACATGTTCACTGTCATTGAGATATGTCAAGAATCTTTTACACTGTTCACGATAGGAATGTGACATTAGATCTGCAACACTTGCCATTACTGTAGATAAATCTTCTTCTTCTTCTTTTTGGTATTATTGTTGTTGATGATGATGATAATGATGATGATGATGGAGTCATTTCCTTATTGTGATCAATGACATTTACTTTGAGTGGTCTCTCACGATAGGGTTTATGTTTGTCGACTCGGCAAAGTGTATTTTGAAGCAGAATTAATTTTTTTCATCGTCGGCAATTGTCTCATTGTTTAATGAATTTATTGAGATTGTCCTCGAAATGTTCCTTTGGTGAAATTGCAAGTTGAATTGGAGTTAATTTATAAGGTTTGGCCATTCTCTCTCTAGAGAAAACTGTTTACAAGTCCTGCAATGATTGGCAGTAAAAGTGTAAAGAATTTACCGCCCGCTTGAAGAAGTCGTTTTCTTTTAAAATCGTTTCCTTTATTTTTGCTTGCTGCTGATGTTAGGGAGCGTACAAGGGAAAGATGTTGCTTTGTCTGTTGCTTAACAGCTTCTGGCAGTTGAACATGGCCTTCAGTTAGATTTAAACAAAGTTCAGATATGAGATTAATGAATTCTCTGTCGACACCATGTTTGAGTATGGCCTTCCTAAGTCTTGGTTTTCAATTACCAAGAACGGTGAATAAATGTCGATGTTCATGTAGTTTCTTCATTGTCATGATTGCAACTAACGACCTTTTTTACTGTTCACAAGCAGATATACAGTAATTTCAATGCCAAAAAAAATCGGTGACTATACGTAAATCCTCGGGTGTGTTCTGATCCAGGTCCAATAGAATGTATCCGTAGGGTTTTTTTTTGGTAGCCTGATTGTAGGCCGAGAGTAGGAATTTCGGTTCACCCGGATACACCTGTCTGTTTAACGTTATGAGGGAACTGGAATCACGAAGAACCCTGTAGATGATATAGTAGGTGCAATTCAAAGCAAGTGTTCTCATACACTTGCTCTGCTGAAAGAGATTGTGTAGAACTAGGGTTACGGAGATCCGTTGATGATGATATCGGACAGTGAACAATTGTATCATCTCCTGAGACCATTCTTCAATAGACTCAGCCAGATCGTCAATAATCAACCAAGAGTTTGATTCAATACTGTTGAAAATGTCAAGTCCATGTATGAACTTCGTGTCTGGAGCAATAGTTTTTATTCTATCATAGGATTCTTGCCAAACACTGTAGCAATAGTAAATTTTTGTTGGATTTTCTAAAGACATTTTGTCACGATTTTGAATTATTTTTGTTAAAAGTGTAGCTTTGCTGGATATTGATGGTCCACAAAGAAACGATCTAAATGTAGTTTTAAATTGATACATAGTCCCCACTTGCATCGATGTCAAAACACAACTGACTGTAGATTGCATCATTCCTTGAATAAATAATAATAGTAATTTCCCTAATCAGATTCGAGAAGAAGAAGAAAACATTTTTTTGAGAATGATACATATTTTTTTTATTTACAGAATAAAAACATCACTACAAAAAATACTACATGTTTTATTAATACACATAAAAAAACATGAAAAACGCACTATCAGGTAATAAAATTCAAAACAAGACACTAAAAAAGGAACTTATCACAACTAGAAAGGGGCCCCCACCCCCAACCCCCGGAAGGAAGCGAAGGCCACTGGCGGTGGCCGGCCAAAGGCCTGTCCTCCCGCCGCCCGGGCCGGCTGCGGGCGCGGGGTCCAAAAAAACAACGATTTGATCACATTTTTCTATTTACAAAAAAATGACTCTACCTTGCTATAAAAAAAATTGCTGAGTTGGGGGGAAAAAAACTACTGATGAGTTTGGGGGGTAAAAAACTACTGCTGAGTTGGGGGGAAAAAAAAACCAGTGTTGAGTTGGAAAAAAAATCAATTAAAAAGAATCCCACCATCCAAACCATTTACTATTGAATTTTTTCCTGACCGAGGCAATGTCTATAATCTCGATATACACTTCGGTCAGAAGTTAGTTAATGTCCGTGGGGTAGCACCGTCAAACTATCCGCACACACATAGACTTTATCCGACACGGGACACATGGCTATTTTATAAACTAAAACTGTGTGGTTTTTAATTTTCAGGTATATCAGTCCTTGCGACAGGTATCTACTCTTTTAGTTTATCTAATTGAACATTTGCGATACTTTAGAAAAATATCTTTATTTAGTAATCAATACAATTTGTACTCAAAGAACAAAACTGTCCCATAGCCAGCAATAAAATAATCCGATTGTGATTATTTACTCGTAAAAGATTGTTTCTTTACTGAACGAATGCTGTTATGCAAAGATTTAATGAGTAGCTATCCAATTTAAACCCAGATTTTTACCTACTGAACTCTGAATCAATACTTGTTCAGTACTTTGCACAAGATTATTAGCATTTGACTCACATAGACATTCTCTTAAATTGATCCAGAAATAGGTATCGCTGCGGACCACGACAACTCTGACGAAACTTTAACAACTATAAACCTCCTAATTCTACTCCTTTAGATCTCTATGATAGTGTTTCACAGTCCTCTATGGAACTTACTGGTGTTGCTATCTGGTGACCATGTACGGGGTGGTTACATAAATAATGTTACTGCCAAAGAAAGCTAATCAGTTCTCATTAAAAAGCTTTTTATTGGTTTAGTTGTCACAATTTTCATACTCTCAAATTGATACTTCTTTTATAAGACCTACTTTAGAACGTGAGTAGTGTAGTAGTAACAGTTAAAAGCGGGCAATACTCCAACCATACAAGCGGGCAGTACTCCCACCGTACAAGCGGGCAGTAATCCCCCCATACAAGCACACAGTACTCCCTACTATGGTCAATACTTACAAGCGCACAGTACTCCCTTACTATGTCAATTCTTACAAGCGCACAGTACTCCCTTACTATGTCAAAGAGAGCGCACAGTACTCCCTTACTATGTGCTTGCTTACAAGCGCACAGTACTCCCTTACTATGTCAATGCTTACAAGCGCACAGTACTCCCTTACTATGTCAATGCTTATAAGCGCACAGTACTCCCTTACTATGTCAATTAAGGAAGCGCCCAGTACCCTTACCATACAAACGGATGACCAAAAGGTGACCAAAAGGTACTGAGATTGTGCACAAAGTAGAAACTTGTAATTGTTATTTTAGTCTATAGTTGGTAGTGGGAGTATCAAGAACGAAAATGATTGTATTTGAGAAACAGAAGATCTTGCGGAATCTAGTCAAATTAGAAAAAATGTTTAGTGTTAGATGGTGACTTTCGGGAATTATCTTTTCAACGGAAATATTTTCTCTAGAAATGCTTAACAGTGTAATGGGAACTGATTACCCATATTTGGATTATTTTATGAAGCTTATGCGTTGTGAATCAAATGCATTTACTCAATTTATTGATATATTAATTGAAACGAAGCAAAATAACATTGTGATTCTGCTTTTAACCACTACCTAGAAATTCATTCTTTAAAACAGTAGGAAATAAGTTTTTGTGACGATACTCGATTACTTCTCCTCCTCCACCTCCCTCCTAGAAGAGAATGTTTTTTATTGATTTTGAGTCAGTTTCTTTTTGGCAGTGAGACGGACAACATCGAAAAAATGTATCATACATGTTCACTATGTTTATATACATTGTGCAGCTGGTCATCATGTGAGAACTTTACTACAGTTAATGACTATAATGAAAAGTGTAGACTATGCAATCCGTGTAAATTGCAAAAAAGGATATACTGTACAAATTGAGGACTGTAATAATTATCTTGAAGAGACTTGTAACTCTCATCCTAATGGATATCTATGCTACAAATGTCATTATGATCAGGTGTGACCAGTGGGAACATACCTACCCTGGCATGATTGGAAAAAACCCTAAACGTGACTTCAGTTTATTTCTAAGGGGATTGGTATCGTCGTGGATTTAAATTGTATTGGGACGAAGAATTTGGAGCACGTTTCAATTCGTAAGAAAATGAAGAGAGTATGGTTCTCGTGTTATCTTTGTGAGGAAAATGCTAGTAATGATTATAATCCTAGTGATTTCTGTTTTGCTGTGACAGAAAGTGATTCTTCATATGAAATATTGTGTGCGACATTACTTCAAATAATCAGATAGAAAACAGGTGACAATTTTTCAATATGAATCGTAATAGTTATCATTGACTTCGCAAGAAGATTTAATAAAATGAAGTTACACTATATTGTGGAAAATGTGACCCTGACTTTGCACGCCAGGATCAGTACAAGTTGAGTCCCAATGATCTGCCACCACTAATCGTTGTCGACGACGACTATGATGATGACGACTTTTAAAATCAATAAAATTTTCACAACTTTTAATCAATAAACACCAACTTTTATCAACTTTGATCACCACAACTTTTAAATCAACAAATTTGGATGATAAATCTATGTGGTGAGGAAAAGTCTGACAATTTACCTCCCTCCAACGTCGATGGATTGTCCTATGAAAATGGTATACTACACAATTTTTTAAACAAACATGCGTTTACATAAATGGAACATTGGCGAGCACTAGCAATAATCTATCAAACTATGCGAGTTACATACAATTTATGTTGATGACTCCAATGGCCTATCAGAAATTGAGAGGTCCGCCGATGGGCTATGACTATAGATCAAATTTTGATACTGACGGTGAACTCACTTGGGCAGTGAGCAAGGAGTATCATTTAGTTCGTAGACCACAATCATGAAATATTCAATATATCCCAATGGATGCCCCCCAAGTGTTAAAGTTGATATAAAGTTGCAACTTGCAGCGTCCAAAGTCATATTGAGAAAAACACTTGATGCGGCACCCGATGCTAATGTCAATTTCACTTCGGCAATACCTTATGTGCGAAAACAACAGGTTATGAGTTTCTGTTGCTTTGGCAATTGAAAAACTAAGAGCCTCTGGGAATAACATCAAACTGCACGTTTCCTCACACAATCACCAATCAACGTCATATTGCCACTGGATCAAGTACCTACACCGATTCTTCATGTATCAATGTGAAATTCCTTCGAAACTTGCCTTGGCTTTTGTAAAAGTTGCCAGTGCAATAGGATCGTGGACAAGTTCGCCACATGAATTTGAACTATTTGGACTTTCCTATCTTGTATGTAAAGTAAATGGAATTCCTCTCTACAATTTGTCCTTTGATAAATCCTATTGGACCCTATATGAATTTACAATGCAATCCCTTGATCGAGATTCTCAACTACATGAAAATGTTATAACCCATTCAATGTTCGTAAAAAGTCATGGTATCATTGTTTTGGACTTGTCTGGTACTCAAGATATGAGTATTTTCCGAACAGATACTGTACGTTTAGAGTGTACCTTTGACAAACCATTGACATAGAGTGTAATATTAATCTCACTCAATCAACTTGAAACTTATTGGGAAATTACCCCCGATGGTAGTGTTCTATTAGACTTGGCACCATGAACACCAATCAAATAATCGATGTATTTAACATGGATCCTTTTATGTCCAAATACAAATCCTATTGTATACCCTCAGATTTCCTTGATTATATTCATACTGTGAACAAAACCATTATCATTGTTAAAAGTAGTCCATCGACTTTGCAGACGGGTCTTTGGCTATGCATCTTTCAAACAGCGAAGAATATTGAATTTTTTGATCCTTTTGGTCTACCATATGCATTCTACACACCACACATCAAAAATTACCTTGACGGAAGTGGGAAAAAAATTATTCAAAAGTGGATGCGAGTACAAGATTTATCAACCAAAAGCTGTGGTTTTCATGCATTACTTTATTTCATTTTTCGATGTCGTGACTATACTTTTTCAGTGAATCTCTCAACATTTATGTACACAGTCCATGTTTTGAATGACTTTCTAATAGAAAATACCGTCTCAGACCTGTATAACATTGATTTCAGTCCTCTAAGAATAAAGTGTTTTAAAAATGTATTTGAATTTGTTTATTAATAAATATATATGCACTATAACAAAGTCTTTTGTCTACATTGTTTAGATTTCTTCTTCTTCTTCTTCATAGTCATTTAGATTGTCATCATCATAGTCATCGTCGTCGCAAACGATTAGTGGTGGCAGATCATTGGATTCAACTTGTACTGATCCTGGGCATGAAAAGTCAGGGTCACATTTTCCACAATATATTGCAACTTCATTTTTTATTAAATCTTCTTGTGAAGTCAATGATACTATTACGATTCATATTGAAAAATTCACCTGTTTCTGTCTGTTTATTTGAAGTAATGTCGCACACAATATTTTCATATGAAGAAATCACTTTCTGTCACAAGCCAAATAAAAGTCGCTAGGTTTTATAATCATTACTAGCATTGTCTTCACAACGATGACGCAGGAACCATACTCTCTTCATGTTTTTAAAATTGAAACGTGCACCAAATTCCTCTTCCCAATACAATTTAAATCCACGACGATACCAATCCCTTAGAACCCTAAACTGAAGTCACGTTTAGGGTTTTTTTCCAATCATGCCAGGGTAGGTATTTTTCCCACTGGTCACACTTATCATAATGACAATTGGAGCATAGATATCCATTAGGATGAGAGTCACAAGTCTCTTAAAGACAAGTATTACAGTCCTTAATTTGTACAGTATGTCCTTTTTTGCAATTTACACGGATTGCATAGTCTACACTTTTCATTATATACATCAACTGTAGTACAGTTCTCACATGATGACCGGCTGCCCAATGTATATAAACATAGTGAACATGTATGATACATTTTTTCGATGTTGTCCGTATCACTGCCAAAAAGAAACTGACTCAAAATCAATAAAAAAACATTGTCTTCTAGGAGGAGGTGGAGGAGGAGAAGTAATCGAGTATCGTCAAAAAAACTTATTTCCTACTGTTTTAAAGAATGAATTACTAGGTAGTGGTTAAAAGCAGAATCACAATGTTATTTTGCTTCGTTTCAATTAATATATCAATAAATTGAGTAAATATATTTTATTCACAACGCATAAGCTTCATACAATAATCCAAAGATGAGAATCAGTTTCCCATTATACTGTTAAGCATTTCTAGAGAAAATATTTTTCGTTGAAGAGATAATTCCAGAAAGTCATCATCTAACACTAAACATTTATCCAATTTGACTAGATTCCGTAAGATCTTCTGTTTCTCAATCCAAAAATTTTCGTTCTTAATACTCCCACTACCAACTATAGACTAAAATAACAATTGAAAGTTTCTACTCTTTGCACAATCTCAGTACCTTTTGGTCATCCGTTTTTGTATGGTACGGGTACTGTGCGCTTCCTTTAATTGACATAGTAAGGGATTACTGTGCGCTTGTAAGCATTGACATAGTAAGGGAGTACTGTGCGCTTGTAAGCATGGACATAGTAAGGGATTACTGTGCGCTCTCTTTCATTGATATAGTAAGGGAGTACTGTGGCGCTTGTAAGCATTGACATAGTTAGGGAGTACTGTGTGCTGGTATGGTGGGAGTACTGCCCGCTTGTACGGTGGGAGTACTGCCCGCTTGTATGGTAGGAGTACTGTTTCCGCTTGTAACTGTTACTACTACACTACTCACGTTCTAAAGTAGGTCTTATAAAAGCAGCATTCAATTTGAGAGTATGAAAATTGTGACAACTAAACCAATAAAAAGCTTTTTAATGAGAAACTGATTAGCTTCTTTGTCAGTAACATATTTATGTAGCCACCCCGTTTAGGGTCACCAGATATGCAACACCAGTAAGTTCCATAGAGGACTCTGCAAACACTAGCATGGACATCTAAAGGAGTAGAATTAAGGAGGTTTAATAGTTGTTAAAGTTTTGTCAGAGTTGTCGTGGTCTGAAGCGATACCTATTTCTGGATCAACTTAAGAGAATGTCTATGGGTGAGTCAAATGTTAATAATCTTGTGCAAAGTACTGAACAAGTACTGATTCAGAATTCATTAGGTAAATATCTGGGTTTAATTGGATAGTTACTCATTAAATCCTTACATAACTGCATTCCGTTCATTAAAGACATAATCTTTCACGAGTAAATTATTCACGATCGGATTATTTTTATTGCTGGCCATGTGACAGTTTTGTTCTTTGAGTACAAATTGGTATTGAGTACTAAATACAGATTTTTTTTCTAAATTATCGCAAATGTTCAATTAGATAGCTAAAGAGAGTAGATACCTGTCGCAAGCACCGATATACCTACCGGGAGAGTCTCCCTTAAACGGTGGGATAGCAGAAGAATAGGGACTGACGCTTCCCCCCTGCCTTTTTAGGAAAGAACACCCCGGGGGATCTGAACGTCATATAGGTATTGCATAGTTTCCTGTGTCTTGCTGACATGTTCGTCCTGAACGTATACCGATCAACAGCTTTGGTGTGAGCTTTTTTGTCGGGCTTATAATGATGGAGTGTTTTATGCCGATATATTTAAAAGTTGCGTTGGTAGTTGCGCCGAAATGAAAGATTCTTGAATAGAAAAAAATTCGTTGGGTTGAAAACATTTCTTTTCGTCCGAACTGATAAGCAAAATGTGTCAGATAACTGCCGGGATATTCTGACATTCCCTAAAAGTGTATTGAGAAACAAAAGCTCTACTACGATTTGTGATTTTTATGAACAGGACAAATGCCCGTTACCCCCAGAGGAGTGATACTTGTCCCCGCTAAGAGTCAACGAACTGTAGTGCGCAACTTGACAATTTTTTTTAAACGAAACACGGCTCCTACACCGTCCCTTCTACCAGTACCCAGCAAAACCTTGAAGCCTTTTAATTCGGTGGTATTGGTAAATTTACCTCAACATAATGAATGGCCTTAAGGAGTGGAAAGATTACATAGACACGTCGTTGTGGTGATTCTAAAACAGCAGTCCTGTGAACTAAGACATAGTAAAAATGTCGTGGAGACTCATTAGGCCGTTTTTTTCCCCCCCCCACGCTTATCAATGTGCTAGTCTTACATCTTTTGTCAGAAAACGCTTAAAGAGTGAAATCTTTGAGCTAAGATCTTACATCTTGTGTCGTTTTAATGCAAACGGCTTTCATCATTCTGCTTCTGATCAGCGGCCTGAGAACAATGATGAGTATATCATCAAAGTTCTCTCACAACATTGTCCTATTATGGCAGAACAGTGGCGGTCTTCACATTTTTTTTGCTAATATCAGTGATCTGTAAGATCTTAGAACAAAGATGAGTTAAAAAACGATAATCTTGCAGAAAAATGCAAGATATAGATAGTAAGATCTTAGTCCTAAAAAACAGGCCTATTATCAGTGACCAGACCGCAGCGACCTAGTAATAGCATATGTTATAAAGGTCAAACAATAATCCTTAAAATCTCAGTTGAAAATCTCTATATATCATGTACTGCTCGTTTTGATCCCAGATAAATTTTTTTGTGGCCCAGAAGATGAGCAGCTCGGGCATGTTTTAAGCTTTTTATTGAAATCTAGGGCTAACCAGCAACATCCTTGAACTGTACATTCCATGGAACTAGGACGGGTAATTTGCAGGAATTTCTAAAATCTAGCTAAAAGTCAGCTTTTTTTGAACCCTATAGTTTTGGGTGAAATACCAACGATGAATGTTTGAGAAATCTGTAGCTCAGGGGATGCCTGAAAGAAATTCATGTATTATAGAAAATAACATGAAACCGTATTGTTTGGCTAAATACGGGAATATTTACGAATATTTTGTCTTGATTTAAACAAACTGGACAAAATGAGACTTAGCAGTAAATAAAAGCTCGTGAAAACCTGATTTTTGCTATCTTGGCTTTGAAAATAATAGTAATGATAAATATTTTTTGAATTGATGATTACAAGTTTTTTTTTCGTAATCATTGGCAAAGTCTAAATTGCAAGGTTTTTTTTTATTTCTTTGAATTAAAGAACCATATTCGTATTATACCAGTAATTCAATGATTTACTGCCGACTCCGAATCGATCAAAACTAAGAATTAAAAGATTCTAGGGGATTTGTGTGAAAACTGTAATAATAATAATTTCCCTTTGAATGAAATGACTTAATACACCTTTTCACAAGGCCGTAACAACTTTGCTTGTTTAATTTTTTATCTGAATCAGATAGTAGCATTTAGAATTCTTTTGTTCAAACTTGCCTTAGGTCAACGCAACAGCGCGCAGACCATAAACCAAAACAACAAAACTATATCTTCTATAGAAATGTTTTTTTCATGGAAACACGTTAGTATTTGTTTTCCAGACATGAAAGGTCACCGTAAGTTCTAAGAAAATTAATACAGGGACGGTTTCACTCTGAAGAAAAAAAAAATTTTTTTTTTCCCAGTCCTACGTGAATAGCTCACGGTAATTATTTGTCTCGAGATTTAAGTGGATCAAAGGTTATTTTAAAAATTTTACCTTCATATTAATCCACATGATCCCAAGATTTACTGTCAAGAACATGAGATTAATATGCAAAAAGCAGTTGATCTTTAACTGAGTCTAATAGATTTATAATAGTTATATATTGAAAAGCATAATAAATTTGGTAAATTTGGTAAATTCCTGGTAAAATTTTGTTCAGTTGTGCCATGCTTTACCAGAAGTTACAAAGATGGTAGAGTTATTAATAAAGCAAAGCCATATGTAGGACTAACTCAAAACCCATAATAAATTAGCGAGATAACGAAAAGACATGATTCCATAACATAAATATTTTCTTGATCGCGTGGAAGCAATTAAAAATTGATTTCCTGGAAACATAACATTATGTCGAAATCCCAACAAATTGATGCACATGATCCGATTCTGAGGAATGGAATAATCAACCCGAAGTATTGTATATTCATCACTATAACAAACTCTTTCAAGCTAAATTAAAAATGATTAAAGTTAAGCATGAATCGTCTTCACTATCAAAACAGTTCGTCCGCAACGAACTTTAAGTAAGGAGAGACTCGACCCAATAGTAACCCAAAACTGTAAAAAAAAATAATTTTTTAATAAACGATTAGGACACATCAAAAAGTTGAGTTTTCCTAGGTTCCAAATTATATAAGATTCATTACGTGTAAAGGTTACACACATCAATCAAAAGCTACGCGGGCCTGATAAAGTTTGCCTGATTTTCCGAAAAACCGAAGAAACATACCCCCAACAGTCAAGGAAATCTTATTTGAAAATTGCAGCATTAGATTCAGTGATATCAGAGGACCCTAATTGTAGAGTTTCCCCGATCATTAAAAGATGTGGAATTTTGTTTTTTGTTTTTTTGCCAGAAAAAAGATCACGGATGTGTGTAATTTTGTTTTAAAGTTTTGTTTTTTTTCTTGTGTTTTTCTCAAGAGGTGATCGTATCGAAAACAATGGTCCCTACAAGGCTGGAAGTGCTCATTTTACGGAAAATTAAAGTTCTATGTACCTTGTTTAAATTACCAAAAAAATTGGAGGGCAACTAGCCCACTTTCAGTGCCTTTTTTTCCCAAAAACTCGTCCAGTCAAAATTCTCGTGATAGCCATTTTGTTCAGCACAGTTGAAAGGTCCAATACTAGGTTTTGTGGGTATGACATTACCCTCCACACCCCCAAAGGAAGGGCTGCAAGGTATGAAATTTTCCATATGGTTTAATTATAGTATTTATCATTGGAAACTGCACAGACATTTTTTAGGGGCGG
The DNA here is from genome assembly GCA_027921565.1 of Artemia sinica. Lineage (NCBI taxonomy): Eukaryota > Metazoa > Arthropoda > Branchiopoda > Anostraca > Artemiidae > Artemia > Artemia sinica. The sequence goes on along the minus strand of CM051259.1, from coordinate 15,180,517 downwards.
ATTTTCCTGGGATAGATTTTCTACGGGAAGAAATTTCCCATTGGGATGGAAGTTTCCAGGAAGACCTTACCGGAGAAATTTTATGCGGGGGGGATTTGTCCGAATCCATATACGAAATTCGTTTTATCTATCGTACTTTCCTCGTTTGGCAACACCCCATTTTAAACATGTGGAGACCCTTTGGGCTGTTGTCCGGGGGAAATTTTCAGTGGAGTCGGATTTCTCCTGGGGATTTTTGTGGGGAGGGAAATTTCTCATAGGAAGAAATTCATCCATTTGAGGAATTATCACCGATGAAAAAATCCTCTATGGTTGAATATTTTCCGCGAGAAAAATTTTTTCCAATGGGGGGTGGGAGTGGATTTCTGGGGAAAGTTTTTTACGCGCAGAGGGGATTCCACACCATGACCTAAATAAAATAAGAAATAAATAAAACTTAAAAAAAATTCAAATGACAGTACGCTTACGGGAGTATTTTCCTTTCCGGTGGAATCACATTTTTAGAAATTAAAGACGGGACGGGGGAATTGGCATCTTGGATGGATTGTCTTAGGGTAATTTCCCGTTGAGAGGGGGGGATTATACATGGGAGGGAGACTTTCTATTGAGGGAATATATCGTTTGGGGTGATTTTTCATGGAAGAGGGAAGATGGATTTTTAAAAAAATTGGGGTCATCTTAAAAACAATCGGAAACTTAAATAGAGAAAACAAGTTTTTTCTCTACTGAAAGTTATGGGAGCAACATTAAAAATTTAACAAGTATAATTATTCCGTGTATGAGGTGGCTGCCCCCTCCTCTATAACACCGTTCTTTACTTTAAAAGTTTTGATTCTTTTGTCCAACCTATATTTAGAACGATTCCTCGAAACAGAAGTGGTCGTTTAATTAGAATCAGAACCTTTCTTGAAAGCACTAAAAAAACTTTTAGCATTAACAGAGGGATCCGGATCCCCCCCCCTCCCCCCCCTTCCTCCACGTTCCGAAATAATTTCTGTTTGTTGTTAACGTTTAATTTGTTGCCTCTTTATTTTCACTAGAAAAATCTTTTCTATTTTATTGAATACCTGAAATGGGTGAAATTGGTTTTATTACCTTTAGTTTACTTTCAGGTAAAATGAAACTGGATTTTTTTTTTTTTTGAAAGGATGGGGCGATAAACAAAAACAATGCGTAAAATCTAGAAAATTAGAAAAAATAATTTACAACTTTGAGGATTGAGGGTAAGGCACGGATCTGAAATCTCCCCACTTCAATGTTCGATATTAATACTCACACATGACTTGTGGTATTAACTTGCTGTTTATATACTTGCTACTCTTGAATTTTACTTGCATGTTTTTACCGAAGCCATCTTAATTTTTCTATAGCCTATTGAAAACTAGCGAAAAGAAGTATTATTTGATTATTTAAACTTGAAAGAACTTATGTCTTAACAAAAACACTCCTTTTCTTATTTTGCCTGTTTGTCCCAATGTTTTGACCCGAAAGTTTGACTGTTTTGTCCTTTTTTTTAGTTAGAACGACTCCTTAAACACAAAGGCGGTTTTAATTAGAATAGGAAGGTTTATTAAAAGTGCTAAACAAATAACTTTAGCGTGAAGAGCAAGAAGGGGAGGCGAACCCTTTAATATACAGGAATAACTTCTGGTTCGTTTTGAGGTTTAATGTTGCTTCCTTACTTTCAGTTAAGCAAATTGTTTTTATTTTAATTCAAAACAGCTTCAAATAGTTAATGTTTTACTGAAATTTCATAGAAAACTCTTGTTATACTTTTTCAATACGATTCTTATACCTAATAGTTTCCAGAAGCCTTACAGCTTGGGAAAGCGACCCCTAAAAGGGAAGTCTTTTGAAACTTCTTCCCATGTTATCCTTATCGTTGTTAAAACCAATGGTCCTTCAGCTCGGAAAGAAGACCTAAAAGAGAGTCTTTGAAACTTGTTCCCCTGTTCTCCTTATCCTTGTATATCCCAGCCTTACATCTTGGAAGAGACCTAAAAGGGAGTCTTTGAAATTGTCCCGCTTGTTATCCGTATCCTTGTTATCCCAGCCTTAAAAGCTTGGAAGGAGACCTAAAATCGGAGTATTTGATACTTATTCCCTTTTTATCCTCATACTTGTTATCCAAAGCCTTGCTAGCTTGGAAGAGACTTTAAAAGGCGACTCTTTGAAAACTTTATTCTAACCACTTTAAGGCAAAAATTTTAAAGTACAATCCCTTCCAGACGTATTAAACTAGCCTTTTCATCACAAGCTCACTCAATAAGTATTATTTCATAGACAGATGAAACAAAGAATGTGTCGTTGTTTCCATAGTAAACTCTCTGAAAATCTTATTTCCTATAGGTATATTAAGGGGACAATAAATCGATGACCGTTAACGACTTAATTCAGAACCAAATAGATAACTTCGTTCAATTTAATTCAGAACCAAATTAAAAATGCATACTATTACTACTGGTAATTCCATTGCATTGCACCACAAAGTTCACATGACCTGGTAGGCTAATACAAAATCGAACCCTCATCCTCTTCTGTCCACTCAATTTAGAGCTTACACTACACATACTCCCCTCCCACGAAGGAAAATTGTTTTTAAAACTTCAGATAAATGATGATAAAGCAGTCAGGAGGCTACAAAACAGAATTAGTAGACGTTTCGTGAAAGTGATTTCCCAAGAAAATACATTGTCACAATTTTTGAAATAGACAGTCCCCCTGCATTGGATCCCGTACATTTTATCCTTTTTCAGAGGCCAAAAAAAAGTTTCTTTCTTAGAATATTTATTCTACGTGAAAGGTAGTTTCCAATGACCTTTTTTTATAGGTAGTGGTAGCACTGTCTACTCTAACTGGATCTATTAACTCTCTCGCAAGACGATGATGGAAGAAGATGACGGAAATGTCCGTGGTTTATTGTTAGAAGCAAGCCACTTAAACGCTGAACATTTCGTACTGAAGAGTCCAGGAGTCAGGTTCAAGTTATTAGCTCAACACAAAATTTTGGTCTCGCCCACTTCCTTTTCTATAATCGAGCGTTTTTACTGCTGTTTATCCATATCGTACTTATGTAAAAATTGGGCATAATTAGTAAAAAAAAAATGACACGGCAGTTACGATTTTCTTGAATTTGGGTTGGTGTAATGTGCTGCTTGAAAACACCGAAAGCAGCTGAAAAACACCAAGGCATTGTGAATATCCGAGATAAGTCATTATGTCGCTACTGAAAACACCGGAATCACTGGAAAACACCGAGGCATGGTGGCCTATCGAGGAGATACCTCAGAAGCATTAATCTAGTATAGAGCGAACTGTCTTCCGTTTTTTCCTCGTGCGTCACTTTGCCATGGAAGAAAGTTGAGTAGTAAGGCCAATATAAGATTGAAAATATAAATGCACTTTCATCACAAGACCTGAGGCGAGGGATATGTGTGTATATTTTTTTCAAGTATTGGGTTACCAGGGTCTTTTGCCTATTACATATTGAAACGATACTTACCTTACCAGTACACTTTGGCAGAAACCCCGTGAAATGTAGGAGTGAACGTCTCGTTCCTTAGTATATCTTAAAACCCAATTTACCAAATCAAGTTAGTGTGACGCCATTTGCTCGGGTAGGTAGAGTTAATCTGGTTTGGTTGTTATTTGAGAGGGTTATCAATTTGCTCTAGTGTTAAATCTGTGCGATGACTTAGTCTAATTGCCGTAGGTACTAAAGGAACATTGAAGGTGGAGAAAAAAGGGGTATATAGTGATTTGGAAAATTTTAATCTTATGGTTTGCTTGTCCGGGATGTGTTTGCAAGTCCACGTGGGTTTTCAGACTACGTTTTCGTAAAAAATAACTCTATTTGTGAAATTTTTTTTGCGAAAGGGTATTTGCGTAAAGTATTGCGTTGGTTAAGAATGCCTCACGGGTAATAAACGAATGGGATGCTTCCATCAACAATACAAGAAAATGACTCAGAACTTAATAGATTTGACGCTACAAGAGACCTTGGTAAAAGGTATTTCAATAGCTATTGAAAGTAACGATCGAATGACATTGTCGACTTGACTTGCTTCTTACCTCTCTAGTGAGTCTGGTAATACACAAGTTACGTTTGAAAAGTATTGTCAATTGAAAAAGAAATGCTGAAAGTGTTTTGAGGGGGATGGGTTGCATGGAGGGTTGAGTTGCACGAGGTTCAGTAAAGGGGATACAGTTAACGCGGGTTTAGTTAAATTGGTTGAGTTTGCACGAGGGTTCAGTAAATTGGGTTTGAGTGCACGAGGGTCAGTAGCAACGAGGGTTCAGTAGCACAGGGGTTCAGTTGTACAGCGGTCGATTATAAAGGGGTTCAGTTACATGGGGTGGTTCAGGTTGCACGGGGGTGAGTAAATGGGTTTATAGTTCCACGAGAGTATGCTTTGTCGTGGTTTTAGCTTCTCACAGTTACATCTCTTGATCTTTCAAAGTTCACTTTGATTTTATATTCATTGATTCTTTTTTGTTTGCATGTCCGGGCTGGTGTTTGGAACGTCCAAGTGGGTTTTCAGACCTAATGTTTAGATTTCGTGGGTGTTTGGAGTTTCGCGAAAAAAAAACAAGTTGTACCCTCACGCCTCGCTCTTTACGCAATTTTTTTATTCGTTTAAAAAATTAGATGTGAGAAAGTCAAACTTTAATGTAAAGAGCGAGTCGTTGAGGAGGGGACACCCCTTCATAAAACGGAAATAATCTATTCGTTTTAAGTTTTGACATCGTTCTTACTTTCAGTTTTAAAAAAACTTGTTTTTTACTTAGGAATAATGAAATTCAGTATTTTTCTAATGTAAGTGTTTTCTAGAAAATGGCCCCCTTGGTTTTCTTTCTAATTTATGTGCTTTTCTTTTGTTTGCGATGCTCGGGCTGATGTTGCAAGTCAAGTTGGGTTTTCAGACCTCGTTTTTTAGAGTCGTGGGTCTGTTTGGAGGTTTTGCCAAAAAAAAACATAGTGTGTACCATCAACGCCTCGTTATTACGCTACAATTTTTTTATTGTTTAAAAAAAAAATTAGAGTTGGGAGAAAGTTCAAACTTACGTAAAGAACGAGTCGTTGAGGAGGGGACAGCCCCTTTCATAACGAAAATAATTTCTATTCGTTTTAAGTTTGACATCATTCATTACTTTCAGTTAAAAAAAATGTTTTTACTAGTTAATAATGGAACATTTAGTATTTTTCATGAAGTGTTTCTTAAGAAAATGGACCATCTGTAACAAACTACCTTAGCTAGTTAAAACTGCACAAAACTCTTGATTTTTGTCTGTAATTGATAATAAAGGTACATTTGGTTTCTTTCTTAATTCGTGTGTTTTCTTAAGAAATGACCCTCTTTAACAAATTTGCCTTTCAATAGTAAAACTGTGCATAAAATCGTCAATTTTAGTATTTTACCTTAGCTAATGAAGGAACATTGGTTTTCTTCCTTATTTATGTGGTTTTCTTTGTTTGCAGGTCCGGGCTGGTGTTTGCATAAAGTCCAAGTGAGGTTTTCAGACTACGTTTTTAGATTTTCGTGGGTGTTTGGATGTCTGCCAAAATAAAAATTGTAAGTAAGAACAATAGCTTTCGTGAATTCGCTTCCTGGAAACCAATACAGATCTTTAATCACGAAATCATAGTTTTATTTTTTCTGTTCAATTATTTTCAGTGTAAGCCAATATAATTACCCCATTATTTTAATTCATAGCTAAATTATTTTCAGTGTAAGCCAATATAATTACACATTCTTTTATTTCTAAAGTAACTTGTAGGAATAGAGTTTCGGTTACTAATGAGCCTTACATGCCTGAAATACGAATAGGAATATTAATTAGATGTTTTGGGTCTTCAGACATAGTTTTTTAGATGTTCATGGGTGTTAGGGTTCCTGGAGGGTTTGGTGAACTCCTCTCCAGAATTCAGATGTTTTAGGACTCATCCCCTAGCCATAACTCCATTCAACCTTGAGTGAAGATCTAAAGTTTGATGAAATTTTTTCTAACTTAAAAACTACATTAATAACTTCAAGAGGATCAGGACTATATGACACAGAATTATCAGTTACAGAAGAGTGTTTGCAAGTCCAAGTTGGACTAAGTTTTTTTTTTTTTTTTTTTTTTTTTTTTTTTTTTTTTCTTTTTTTTTTTTTTTTTTTTTTTTTTTTTTTTCAGACCACGTTTTTTTTAGATTTTCGTGGGGTTTGATGTTCTGCCCCCCCGTAAGAAAAAATTTAATACGTTTAAGCATAAATATCTTAAGCTCTAACCGTCGTTTATTCTTTAGAATGTTTATAATTTCATATAAAATGAAAAAATTGTAAGAAGTAACAAAGCTTTATGAATCGATCCTGGAAACAAGATAGATATTAATTCAAGAAATCATAATTTATTTTTCTGTTCAATTATTTTCAGTGTAAGCCAAATAATTACCACATCTTTTATCTGCTTATTATTTTCAGGATAGCCAAATAATTACCACATTCTTTTATTCTAACTAACTTGAGGAAAGAGTTTCGGTACTATTGCAGCCTTACATGCCGAAAATCATGAATTAGAGAGTAATTAACTGTTTGGGTTTCAGACATAGGTTTTTAGATGTCTGGGTGTAGGTCCTGGAGGGTTTTCTGAATCCTCCTCCAATGCGAAATTAAGTGGTTTAGGACTCATCCTCAGCCATAACTCCCTTCAACCTTGAGCGAAGATATAAAAGTTGAGGGAGTATTGTTTTATTAACACCTACATAATAACTTCCAAGAGGATAGGACTGTATGAACAGATGTTTATCAGTGCCGAGAGTTCAATGACCCTCCCCGCAATGACTTCAGGGGTTTTATGACTCTCTCACATGAATCAGATTGTTTTTTTTTAGGACTCTATCCTCCATAGCATAAATCCATTCAGCCTTGTGCGAAGATATAAAGTATGATGAAGTATTTTTCTACTTACACAACTAATTAATTAACTCCAAGATGATAGGACGGTATGAAACAGCATCTATCAGTTTGAAAAACCTCATCTTGTGGTGTTATATCTTGAATGTACATTTTATTATTGTTATATGGAACTCGCGAAATGACTGTTATCATTGGAATAGTGAAATAACATGTTTGAGTATGACTAAAAAGATTGTGGAGTACTACATACGTCATATGAAACAGACTGGGATTACGATAGAGTCAATACCACACTTATAATGGCTGGTGGGAACTGAGGAAATGTTCAGAGGAAGTCAGTGAAATTTGCAGTTTTCGGGGTTGAAGCGCTCTACGTAAAGGGCAATGTAACCTACAGATAAAGTTTTATTCAAAAAGTGTGACCCTAGGATTTCCACTTTTCATCTAAGAGAGTTTAAGTGTCCTAAAGTTGAAGAGGGTTACACAGTCTGAAGACGCGGTTAGGTTCTTCGCAACAGTGGCATACCTACGAACATACTGATCGTGATAAATCCATAAGACATGTAAAAACTAGTCTACTATCATGGGGACCACGTTTGGGATGTTTAAGAGTGAACTCTAAGTACTATTTTATGTAAAACATTTGGTGTTTTTTTTCAAAAAATCTGTTAATACGTTTAAGCATAAATATCTTTAAGCTTAACCCGTCTTTATTCTTTAGAATAGTTCCATTGTAAGCAAGTAACAAACTCTTTCCTGAATACCTCTTGGATACACAATGCAGAAAGAAATTGCATTAGAAACTATGAAAAAATTGTAATAAGTAAGTAAAGGAACAAATTCTTTCTTCGAAGTCACCTCTGGTACACAATACAGAAATTTTCATTAAAGAAAATTATGAAAAAATTGTAAGTAAGTAGCAAATTCTTTCTTGAAATCACCTGTGATATAAACAAAAAGGACATTTCGTTCAAGAATTTATGACAAAAATTCTAAGTAAGTACAAACTCGTATGGTGTATAACCATCACCAATCAAGTTATTGTATTATTGAGCAACCTCCGCTGTCTGATTGGTCCTATGAAAAATGGGTGTTGTCTAAAAAACGTCTGGGTGAAAAGGTGGAAGAGTTTTCCTACTGCCTCATTTTGCAATGTGGGGAAACCAGTGGGGAATCCCGTTCGTTTGGAAAAGGTGCCAAGAAAGGCATGC